>JAUZNC010026294.1:0-19779 GCA_034780395.1 Vannuccia rotundouncinata | reverse complement strand
AGGTAATAACTGTAGATTGCATTTATGATTATTATTTCTTGATTTTCTACCTTATATAAAGGGTAGACTCAATAAATTCCAAATTAGCCTAAACATTTTTATCTATTATATTGAATTAATACTATTCCTCCAAAGTCATTTTAGTCTAATCTTATCTTCAATATCGTTACTATGTCCTACTGTTTCACAGAAACTGATGATCGATGAGAAGAAATGTTACTACTTTGGCCGTAACAGGCAACTCTGTGACTTCCCCATAGATCACCAGTCATGCTCCCGTGTTCATGCTGCTTTGGTTTGGCACAAGAATCTCAGTCGTCCTTTCCTCATTGATTTAGAGAGTGCTCATGGGACCTTCATTGGCCGAATTCGTCTCGAAGCTCATCGTCCCCAACAGGTAAAGGTGAAGTTGGAAGGGACCATAAATGGTGTATTCATAAGACAACAATTAAGAGAAATTTTATTTCAACCGTAAAACAAGGTTTGTGGTTTTAAATTTCCAAAACTGATTCAGAATTTCCTTATCAATATCATCGGGTAATATATTTTTTACTGCTATATGCATTAGTTGTCAATATAATTTATAGAGTACATTCAAGATGTACTCTTATAAAAAATATTTTATTATTAATTTCAGACCCAAAACTTATTTTGTCGGATGGATTTTGCTGCTAATTTTTTAATAGTTTTATACAGTCTAATTGAAGATGTAGTATGAAGTAAATCTTGTATTAAATGAAGTTAATCTGCTTCTTATCTCAGGTCCCACTCGACTCAGAAATCCATTTTGGTGCAAGCCATCGCATATACGTAATTCGTGAGCGTCCCGGCCCCTCTAGCGGTGGTCCCAACTTGCTAGGTGGCGGTGGCTCCTCTCTCCACGTAGGTGGCGGTACAGGTGGAGGAGAAGGTGGGGAGGGTGGTCTAACGTCCGTAGGTTCGGCCTATTGGGCGCTTCCTGAAACTGAACGCGAGCTGGATAATCTGACGGAGTTCAATACGGCGCATAATCGACGAATCGCTAGCATGGCCGACATGACAGATCCACCTGTTAATCCACTGAAGAAACGGAAGCGTTTGTCTGTGCAGTTTGGCGAGGTAGACGATCTTATTAATCCTGAAGATGTCGATCCCAATGTTGGCCGATTTAGAAATCTGGTGCACGAGACCTTCATTCCAAACAAGGTGATTATTATCAGTCAAGATCAAAATGTAGTCAAATATTTAGTATGTATATTCTATAGAGATTGAAACTAGATTATACCTAGCTAACAGTGCTCGAAATAAGAATTTTGCTGTCACTTGCCCGTATATTTTTTCTATCTGTCCTTATAGAATTTTTACTTGCCCGTAATAATTTTACCTGTTAATTTATATAAATATATAGGTACATAAAGTAAAAAAATCTACCTGTCCGCATAGACAAGCAATACATTTTTTACTTCTCCGTTGAAAATTTACGTGTCTATGGACAATCGGACAGCTCTAATTTCGAAGACTGCCTAGAGGAGACATCTAAATCTAAGTTTGTGCAAACTAATGGTGGATTATTACAGACAAAACGATTGGCATAAATTAATTGTATATTGCACTTTTTTTCTGTGTTAATTCAAATCCCTCCCGGGAATTGTTTTTTTTATCTATTGTTTTCAATATCTACAGCATCTTCTATTGTTAATTCAAATCCCGGCAACCGTTCCGCCTGTCTATAGTTTTCAATATCTACAGCATCTTCTATTGTTAATTCAAATCCCGGCAACTGTTCCGCCTGTCTATAGTTTTCAATATCTATAGCATATTCCATTGTTAATTCAAGTCCCGGCAACTGTTCTGCCTGTCTAGCTTTCCATATTTATTTATTTTGCTTTTTGGCAACGATTTTTATAAATTGTTTATAGAGAGAACTGTGATAAATAATGAGAGTTATATTTTATGTTTTCCCACCATTTTCCTTGGTCCTTTTTCAAATACATTTCATAAGATTTGAGCTATTTTACTATTTTAAAGCAACACAACTTAAAACCACGCTTCTTAACAATCGTTTGCGAAAACGACGATTTTTATTACAACGATTCTTATTAGATGTTCAATCTATAGTAAAATAATATATAAAATGTCTATGGTCTATTCATAATCTCCTTACAGCGTTCCAAGCTCTCGATCTCTCTCCCCGATCCTAACGATTTCTCTTCGGTGGGGGGTAAGTCAGCTCTCAGTCCAACGGGAGTACACCTAGCCCCCAATATTCATCCTCAACATGGCCATATGGGGCAGGACAGTTTTTCCATCGCAGCCAAACTCGGTCTACCCGTGCCCAACTTGGCGCCTGATGTCGAGGCCGAGCCTCCCCGAACTCCACCTCACATTCCGTCTGTCTCGCTGTATCACGGGCTCTCAATGCCTCTCCCCGCGGGTGTGACCGCAGAAACCGATGTCATTGGTTCGGACCAACCGAAGAAGAAGAAATACGCCAAGGAGGCCTGGCCCGGCAAAAGGCCAGGATTTCTTGTGGCTCCTACTTAATGTTTCACTGTCAGATATTATTATGCAGTAGTAGGTACCCTATTTAGGCTCAAATGCAGCAAGCGTTTATCACCTTTTTTGAGCCAGTATGCTTTTATAATATTGTATTTATTTTGCGGGTGTAAATTATCATTGTCTAAGTCATGTAATTATTATGACGCTATGTTGTTTTATATTTGCATTGTACAATTGTCTTTACATGATACTTAGTTGCTTTTTGAATAATTTTTGTTACAGTTACATATTGCTCATAATGATGTAATTAAAAACAATTTTTTACAAATTGATTGGACTTATTTTTTTATAGTTTTTGAGATGTATTAAAACTAAATCATCTGTTTTCTAAAATGTGTCGTCGTGTTTTTAGCGTGAAGAAACATTTATTGGTGTTAGATTCCGTTTTGTATCTGCTATGCTACACAGAAAAAGTTCCGATATCTATATGATTATTACGATTTATAGTTAAAATAACAAAGAATTTTGTAAGATTGTCCTGCTGCTAAGTTGGATTTTTAAAATAAGTAGAATTGTTAGGAATATCCGTATTGTTATTTGTAGTATTCGAAATTAGTTGCCACTGTTATTTATAGTAAAATAGTTCGTGCACGTATTCAAAAAAGAAATTTGTATGTTTTCCTACATAGCTAGTTCGTGCAATGTGCTGAAAGTCCGTGAATAACGACAGGTTATAGTTTCGTCTATAATGGACTTCCTTAATTCGAAAAACTTTGTAATATAAATTTCTCATTTTGGATTCAACGAAGTTTACGCTCGCTAGCGTGAATATTCAATTAATTGTAATGTCGTAATATATTTTTCATACAGAAAAGAATATGCAAGTAATAATATAATTTTCAATGCATAGGTGTGGAACTTGTGTTCCGATTTTTAGGATGTCTAATATTTTATATTCCTGACCTTTCAATCAATCGATTTTTTGCACTAATTTATCGACATGTGATTTTTCCGGAATTTTGGAGGTGCCAGGGGTCACATTTGTAAATCATTGAAATCCGGTATAACAATTTTGGGTGGGGGTACCTTTTGGCCTTCATTGTGGTTGACCAGAAGTAGTTGCAAATGCACATACAGTTAGTTATATTTTCTTACTAACTATGTAATAAATAAAGATTTTGCACTCAACGAAGCTACTACTTTTACTAAATAATTATGCTCATAGCTGGTTACTTCAATGATTTATGTATATTTTGTACGTCAAAATATACAAAATGTGTACAAAATACGTAAAAGATGTTGACGTAGACCCCGACCCCTTTATAGCCTAGGTTCGCTCGCTCCCAATTTTTGTTTTCCGGAATTTTTGAGTTGATCAAATCACATGCCTGATATAGACTCTTTGTAAAAGTTTTATATTGTCATATCCAAAGAAAAAAATAAGTAATATTTGAAAATTATATACAAAAAATGTTTTAATGTAAATATATAAGGAAACTGAACTTAATGACGAATAGAACAATATAAGGGATATATTTTACTTTTCGTCAAACCCATTTTTTTTAATTGTGGAAGAGATGAAACAAATCATGATTATTTATAGGTCTAAAATTATTTTATATATACTTAATCGAATAATTATAAATTTTGTGTTTGTTTCATTGATTCCTATTATTTATTAGAAAAAGCTTTATATGTAGCCGAAAATTACAAAACCGAGTAATATTCATTTTAAGGTTATAGTTTGGAACAGATAAGAATTTGTAAATAATCAAATATTCTATATATATATATATCATGACTGGTTTGACAAATTCCCAAACTACGATAAATATACAAAATATAATACTGATTAAAAAAATAGACTATTCAATTTAATAAGTATATATATATTACGTACTTCATTTAAATCATCATCCAGAAAAATAAATATTTTACCAGATTGAACTTTGGTGCTCATTCCAATGGATATAAAGTATGCATGGGATTGTACCCTAATTATATGCCTTTCAGAAAACGAAATGTTTGGACGAATTTTGGACTATTTTCTTCATTACATTTTGGCAACGCTGAAAACAAATATTTGTTGTGGCATAATGGTACTAATTTAGTCATAAAACTATGGCTATGAAGTTTTGGAACTATAATAAATTTCGAAATCCGAGATTGCTAAGTAATGTACATATAAATATTTTCCTACAGCCCCAAACGCTTAAAACGTCCTCCCCCGAAAGGCGTTCTGAATGAGGAAAATAATGAGGACACAATCCCTACACAAATAATAAATCCATTACGCGGACTACGAAGGAAAAACTGATATTGTTATAAGCAAGATCAATCCATTAAAACTCAAAACATTAAAAAGTAATTAAACCTAACGTATAGGTATAACGGTTTTAAAGATAGATATGAATTTCGACTGTAATAGTAAGTTACAAGTCAGGTAAAATACGGTTTCCAAATAAAAATACATTTTAAAGTAAGTATATAAGAAAGAAAAAGTAGGTTATACTTTAGAAATGCCAATATATATATTTTATCAAAGCAGTCTTAACAAAATGATGGCACCTCTGACCAACAATGGCATTATCGGCAGCAATCGATACATTATTACACAAAGTTCTTTATACAGACTAGAATTGATACTCTATTATAGAATAGAGGAACCTCTTAAAGTGGATTTTACCATTGACAAAATATGAATGATGCATAATTTGGGCATGCGATATTATAATTTGGACAAAATTTGCAAAACAATCTTTTTATACGCATATGCATACTTCGAGTATGAAATTACAATAATTAGCAGAAACAATAAGGGATATTATAATGTTTGCTTGAAATATTGGCTGGAACTTAAAATGGGCTAACCTCCCATGTGAAGAATATTAATCTGTACTGCTACACAAAACTTATTGTTAATTATAGCTCTCTGGAAGTTAAATACCATAGTAATATAAGTAGAATGTATCACTAAAATAATATATAAATGACAATCTGATTGAACAGGTCATGATATAAATTGCCAGAAAAGTATTTTTACACTAAACATTCGTTTAAAGAGAAAGACATAACAAGCCGACGATTATTCCATTCTAGAATAGGGGGGAAATAGCCCTATAATTCAATTATCTGCCGGATAAAAAATTCTACACGTTATGAAAAAGTGCACAGCAAGAAGTCATGCAATTTGGCGAAGACAGCTCCTTGAAATGCAAAAGCATTCATGAATCCCTGCTTTTATCAGGCGTAAGATTATAATAATACATATCATTAACATCTACAATAATGGATTATTTCAGCCAGTAACAAATAAAATTCATTACAAATGTTCACATAATATATAAAGATGCGGTCCGACACAAACAAGGAAATATAAATAAAAAGTAATTAACTCAAGAATTCACGTAGAATGTCCATCGGACACAGAACCGTTACAATTCACCAATGTATATTATATACGCACTACAGACTGAAACGTCACCAGTCAATTAGTCCTACAGTTTCTCACTTAAAAATGTATCAAGAAAGTTCATTGCCCAAATACAGTGATGCAAAAGTTGAAAGAAGTTAGAACTCATTCAAAAAACAGGATTTGGAAGTACTGCTGAAAGACGCCGTTGTTAAGCATGTTGGTGTTAGATAAAAAGGTCTGTCACACGTCCGCTTTAGTTGTACCGCGCACTGGTAGAACCTGAAAACACGAAACATAGAGAATAGCATATTTACAAGTTAAACTAGGTGCATAATTATTAATAAAAAATCTAAACAGCGGATACATTTTTGGTAAATAATTAAATTATCGATCGATACTTGAGATTTCAAGCTAATCATTTTGTATTTGTATTAAATTTATTAACGAGTCCAGGACTCATAATTGAATGGTAAAAAGGGGTACAGAAAAAGATGAAACATACTACGTACATACATGCGTTTTGAACTATTTATGCGCATATAGGTAGGTACACACAATGTTTAAAATATATAAAGAAAATACAAAATTGAGTCAACAGGTCAAACAAGAGAAGCCTGTTAGGTGTGGGACGAGGCAATTGAGCTAAGAATGTCAGACTAGGCAGACTAGGGGGGGGGGGGAAGTTGCCTTAACATTGATCGCGTTCTGGAGCCAGCTGTGCGGCTAGGGAGAATGTGCGCAGCCAGAATCTGGTGGGGGTCTCTGGATTTGGCTATCCTTCTGGCGAGCTTTTTACGGTGGAGATCACTGCGGTCCTCCAGGGTTAGCCGAATTCTTCGACTTTGCATTCCGCAATTCCCTGTCTATCCCCAATCATTCTATACTATATCTATGAATTAAAATGTATGACAAAATAATTCCTTATATGACTTCCCTAGGTGAAGTTGATGATTAATGAACAATCAAGACCAGATAAAAAAGACAGAAAGAACACTTTATAACGTACCTCAAGCACAGTGCCTCCAGCTATTGTCTGGCCTCCAGATCGAAGTGTAAACTTGCCCAAAGACTTAAAGTTGTCGTGCATTTCAATGCATATTATCTTGTCAAGGCTGATGACAACATCGGCTGTGCCAGTCTTATGGAGGCACCTGACCATGATGACAAGATTATCCATTAATATTCATAACAAATAACACATGTTTAAAATTAACGAAAAGTAGTACAAGATATTTAAATCGATAATACTCTTAGGTATTATATATGTTAAATTGCAGCTACCTTGGATTTTTCTTAGTTACTTCTTGCTTGGACTCCTTGAATTTGTAGGATAAAAGCCGTTTAATTGTGGCCATTATATTCTGGCACTGGTAGTGGAAAAGAACCTGAACATTAAAAGATAACACTGGCGTTAGAAATACAAAGGAACACCCTGCAACAAATGATAGCTACTGCGGCGGCAAAAATTGATACCTGAAAACCCTTTGTGATGGGTATGGGTACATTGAAGATGAGGAGACGGGCTTTGATTTGATTGGTGCATGGAACGGGTCGACTGGGGTCACAGAGCATACTCCCCTGACAAAGGATCGAAGATGAGTCGACACCGGTGAGCTGAATACTCACATAATCGCCGGCAAAGGCGTAGGCGACCTGTTGATCATCGGATCCTGAACAAAGGTTATAAATTAATCTTCTGCTTAGTTTAATAAACAACTATTAGCAGCTTACAACTAAATATACTATAAAAGCTGCTAAAGAATTTGCGATCATTACAAAACGAGGTGTAACAGAGTCATGTAGCAATTGGCAAAATGCTCCACTCCACCTACCGCTGTCATCTGCCACTCCTGTGGTCTTCGTAGCGAAGATGGCTTTAACCTGCGCCGCCTGGTTAGCCGGCATACAGAGAACTTTACGGAAGGCTGAGGGCAAACCTGCGGCCAGAGGAGACGCAACTCCCCCCGCCTCGATTCGACCACTCAGTGTTACTATTCCGGAACCAGCTGGCTTGTAGAGATCGGACACAGTGAACCGAAAGGGTTCGTCCACCGAGCGCTCAGGTTCACGCAGATTATCTGAATTGGCCAAATTAGAGGACGTTACAGAAGTATGTTTAATCATGGTTCATACGTAAAGTTTTTGCAAAGTTAATTTAACCTTTACAGATAAATGAACACTTATACTGCGCGCCGTATCGTATGAACCATGTTTATGTTATCGTTACTACGGAAACACCTCACCGATGCAGTCAATAAGTGTAGGGCCGCTATACCAGCTTGGGGGCGGGCCTGGGCCATCCCTTACTTTCCCACGGGAAGTTAGATTGACACCCAAAAGTCCTGACACCGGACAGAACTGAACCGTCTCCTCTGTGAGCCGAACCGTGCGAAAGAAGGTGAGCAGACTGCGCTTGATGGTGTTGTAGCGGTCTTCACTCCAGTCTTCCGTGTCCATCTTGTTGACTGCCACGATCAATTGACTAACACCAAGGGAGCGAACGAGTTGGGCGTGTTCGCGGGTTTGTCCGCCCATTTCGAACCCGGTCTCAAACTCGCCGCGAGTGGCGTTAATGACGAGAACGGCGGCATCCGCTTGTACAGCCCCACTTATCATGTTGGGGATGAAGTCTTTGTGGCCGGGTGCGTCCAACAGCACCACCTACGCAAGAGTGAGGACCGACCAAAATTGAGAGCGTCCAACAAAAGACCCCTTTCATATGCTACAATGCCATACCTGCTTGGTGGGTGTTTCAAAAGCCGTTTGCGAGATGTCCATAGTGACACCGCGATTGCGTTCTTCAGTGGTTTGGTCCAGCACCCAGGCGTAGGCGAAGGAGGATTTGCCCTGTTTCTGGGCGTCCCATTTATACTTGTTGATCTGACGCTCGGACACTGAGCCCAGCTGACAGAGAACGTTTCCCATGAGTGTGCTCTTACCAGCGTCCACGTGACCTAAGACAAGGAAGGCAAAACAAACTTAGACATTGCAGTTCTACATCATGGTTCCTAGATAGCACTAATCCTGGTAGAAAGGGTAACATTACCAATAACGATGAGGTTGATTGTGGCCTTGCCCTGGCGAGAGCGACAACGGTCCTCAAAAGCTCGCACTAGGGAGCTCCTGTCGAGCTGGGGGGCGGGCACACGGGAGGCGCCCATGGGTGAGGCGTTACGAGGACTGGACCGTCCCGATGTAGAGACTTCTCCTGCCATCTGCAGACTGGCCATGTGGTGCAGGAGAACTGGCTTATCCACAGCAACTGCTGCTGAAGCGCCGGTGTCACCATTGTTGTTGGCTCCTGGGAGAGTGGTAGAAGTTGGCTGGTCGTCCGACAAGTCTAGTTCAGGCATACACTCTTCTGGTTCTATTGGTTCCTCGTCACTGCTGCTTCGTTGCCATGGGGGAGCTATCAGCAAAGACCAGGGAAATCGTATCATAATGTCAGAGCTATTATTGTATATATTTTGGATAACTGAACAGCCTAATTATGATTTGTATGAATATCACGAATAATATCTCCCACTAAGACATAACTTAAGGATGTGGATGATTTTTAAAATTCATAAAACTCTTATAAACTAACCAATAAGTGTTCTATAATTAACAAAATGTATTTTTAAGTCACTATATTAGAACTTGAGTGATTAATAACCGGCCATATTATTCAAACTACTTTTACGGTTAACTAATAAAATGCTATACAAACCTTGTCTTCTTGCCATTCTACTTGACGGTACTGATACAGTTGGAGTTCGATTAATTCCAGGAAGAGGGGGCGCTTAAAGTGAATTAAACGGTAGCCAAATAAGTTAGACTAAATAAGCAGGGTTAGTTATTAATAATAAGTATATTACAAACTGAAAAAATTAATTTACATGATGCTTGATCTTCGAAATCGTCAGCTTGGTCAGGGAAGTCTTCACTTGAAAACTGCATGTTCTGATTGGGAACAAATTCTCCAAAAGTGCCCCGATCATTACCATTACGATTATACATAAAAGTTGAAGCTGGAAACAAAATGTATATGTATCGTTGATCAAAATTTTTACTTTGAAATCTTAAACATACCTGTTTCTGGTGAAATCCCATAATCATCATCAACTGAATGTCCATAAATGTCATCATGATGCTCCAAATCTAAACACACACACACACACACACACATACATATTATATCTTTTTAAACATATGAATACAAGATATAATAATATTTATTTAACATGAAATAGACATATCAGCAGACAATCAAATAGCACAATGCAAGCCTTCAACGTTTTAAACATTTTTTCAAGGTTTTGACTATTTCTGACTTTTTAAAATCAAATTGTATTGTTTAGCCCTACATACAGGTTTAAAAAATCACATTTAAATATAGTGAGTATATTACAGATCTGACATTTTAAGGTAATACAATCCTGGACTCATAATTATGTACAGTAAAAAAATATTATAAAATTCATTATTACAGAAAATAAATTTTAAATAAAAAAATCTAGTCTGAAAAAACATCCCAAAATTCCATACTTTTAAAGACAGTAAAATAGAGTGGAATAGGAGCTAATTACAACTGAATATAGTGTAATCAGAGATATTTAAAAAAGTAAATAAGAAAAACAATACAAAAAAGTAAAATATTATGAAATCTTTTATATGTACACAAGTCTAATAATGTACGATACAATCACTGACTTAATACAATTTCTTGATTTAAAACAAAATTTATAAGATTCTATAATTAATACAACTTTGCCTGAGACAATTGATGTATATATACATTAGTGGGTGTTTACTGTACATATTTATGAGGCAAACCTATAGTGGTATTATTGCACATTGATTATAAAATGGCACCCCAATATCATGGTATCAAACCCAAATATAAAATGTGGACTGTAATTTGATTAGTGGTACATGAATTGACAATGATGGCCACAATGGTGTCAGTCCCTATTATACATACAATATAAATGGGGACGATTAATTGAATAGGTGATGCAAACACAATGTCATAATTTACTACCCTGCTTAATTCTCTCAACCTATATATGTCATGGTTTAGATTACAGAAAATGTCCTTAGGTTTATTTATAATCTCCTAATGAAGGTAGGAATATATTTATATATAGATGAACTGTTCTGATTAGCAAATTTAAAATACATTATAAAAATAAAGACAAATCTAAAAAAATTGTTCTTAATTCACATTAGCTAGTGTTCTGATTATCTAATTGGATATTCTGCCTATTGCTACAATAGGCAAAAAAATTTAGAATTTGATTTGTATTCTGATTAGCAGGTAGTTCTGATTGGCCAGAGCAGACTATAATTAATCATAAATCAAACAAACAGGGTTCATACAGAATAGTTGTAATACAATTCCAGGATTTTCAGGGAAAATGATTTAAAATTCCAGGATCCCTTTTATCAATATTATCAGTATATGCTAGCTAAATCATAAAATGTCTTTAGAAAAAATTGAAATAATGCAGTACTTTTAAATTTCACAAAATGTTGACTCATGGATTACCAGAAAGGCAGATGCAACACTAAATATAAAGTAAAAATGTAATTGGTTAAGTCAGGTTAGCCCTTTAAACCCAGGGATCACAGCATGTGTGATTTTGAAAAATACCTACGTCCTATGGGCATTACAACTGTTGCGATTATATTTGTTTCCATTTATAATGGTTTAGATGAGTCATGATTATATGAGATAGGTGGAAATATAGAATATAATACCCAAAGTGTAAACAAGAAATAGGATTTATCCATCCACAGTGTAGGGGTGATCAAAATTTATTGGCCAGGTTTGTTGAAATGTCCAAAATTTTATGTGTTTTGATTGGCCGAATTTTGGGTATTGAAAGAAATGATTGATAACAATTATTCCATTTTATAATTATGTAATTTATTTACGAATGATGTCCTCTCTATCATCTATGTCAGTTTCATCTTCTATGTTGTCCTCAATTGCTGCTGATGGTTGGCAATAAGTCCAGCCCATAGTTGATCAACATACAGACCAACTTCCAGAATTTTTGGGTGCTTCTGCACTGGGTTCATGCCACATATGGAATTAGACGATTTGCTCACAGAAAGGGATTTTGTTTGTTTGCTAATTTCAGTAAATATTTAGTCATTTTTAGTTGAATGTACAAACGAGAAAGGAAACAGTATCTACCAACACCAAGAAAATAAAACTCATATGAAACTCACAAACGAGAAAGGAAACAGTATCTACAAACACCAAGAAAATGAAACTCATATGATTCAATGGAATGAGGTGGACATACCTGAAATGAAAAAGTGGTTTGCTATAACTCTGTATATGGGGATAAGTTTCAAGCCTGATGTCATCATGTATTGGATTTGGTCTCGTTCTCCTTTACATGCAACCCGCAAATGATGTCCAGGGACCATTACTTGCAGATATTGAGATGTCTCAGTTTCTGCCATCTTACTGATATCATTGCAGATAGACGCAGCTATGTCCATTCATTCTTTACACTTTTGAGGCAAACTTTACACCAAATTTATTGTTCAGAAAAGTAATTAATATATTGTAAGCCTATAATACCTTCACATATTATGTAAAACTATTACTATTATCTTTCTGCACTATATTATTTTTTCTTATTATTTCATATTTTTTCTTCAGAAATATTGTAATAGATGAAACTCTTGTAACATTTCGAGGGTGAACAAAATATCAACAATATATTCCTTCAAAGAGAGCTACGTTTGGTTTGAAGGTCTTCGTATTGACTGACTTAGAAGGTTATTTGGTAGACTTTGAGTTCTATGCTGGTAGCCAAAGTAGTGCTGAATGGGCAGTCGACATTCAAGGGACAAAAACTTTATTAAAGACAACGAATCTGTGTCCACCTTTTGGATTGTGTAGGATTTTTGGATAATGGCTATCATCTAGTAATAGATAATTATTACAACAGCACTTGGCTTCAAGAATTCCTCTTTCAACATAATACAACCTGCTGTGGTATGTTAAGAAAGTCAAGAGGTTTGCCAAACAAGATAAAAGTAGGAATAATTCCAAGGTATATTTAGTTACAACAAATGAAAAATGGTAATATTCACTATTATAAAAAAATAATACTAATCATATAAATTACTAAATTATTTTATACAGGCTAGAGTCTAGATTTAGCCAAAAGGGACATCTGCTTGCTGTCCAGTTTAGCGACAAATATCAAGTATTTATACTTTCTTTCAAACAGGAAGCTGTACTAACAGAGAAAAGACAACATTTACATGGTGGAGCAGTTGAAGTCTACTTGAAACTATCAGTCTTGGAAGACTATTCTGAGATGATGGGTGGTGTAGATGTCACAGATGGTCTTTACAAAGCAACTCGAAAATCATTTTGGTGGTATAAAAAGTTGGGAATCTTTTTACTGCAATCAAAGATTATAAATTCATTCATCCTATTCAAGTATTCAATTTATATTATTATTACCAAATCTGTCTATTTATTATACATTATTCCTTTAAGAAGCAAATAATAAAAAAATTATAATATTATAAAAAAATTTCTAATAAAATGTTATTGCTTTATGGCTAAATATAACCAATTCAGCATATTATACAATAAGTGTGAGTGGGTGGTCTCATCTCTAAAGCCATATATAAATGAATTATGTCTTTCTTCTCCTCCTTTTCAGAAAGGTCCATTCACCATGCTTTTCTTTTCTAGCCTTTCAAGAAAATTATATAAAGTCTGTATTGGCTTTACATGCACCTGTGGACAGACCCATTGCAAATGTGCACACACCTCAACAGATTCCAGCAACAGTCAACAACCAGTGACCCCGCAGAAACTGTTGGCAATGTAGGATTACAAATAGGACAAAGAAGATGACACGATTTACATGTCAGGTGTGTCCTCATCATTCAAGTCTTTGCATTGGAGACAATATCATGCGGGATCTCAGTTATTTGACTCATAATTTTGTATATAAAAGAATACCATGTATATATTTCAAATAAAACATGTTTTGTAAAATGGTCTGTATTATTCTTTTATATAACAAAAAAGTATTGATTGTTGAATGTAAATAAACTTATTTTTTTTTAGGGTTGTCACCTTAATCCAATTTCGAGCATCTGTGTCATTGAGTATGCTTTCAACCTTCAAAGTATTCAAGTGTGTGCTTTTTACATTTTGCTCTGGAAGATATAGTTTGTACACTGAAGCTATGCAAACTGCTGCCTTCAGTTTGGCCAAGACTTTATCTGCAAATTCATTTGCACTTTCAAAAAGCCAAAAACAACAAAAGGATCTACAAAATCAGCATCATCATCTACTCGTCTTTTCAATAATACATAATATTCTGGAATCAAAAAATAATGAACTTTTTCTAAAGGATCAACTCAGCAATTTTTCAGAGTTTTGTGTTAAACTCTGTAACACAACTTTACCTAATTGTGATTATATTACCACTTTACATGACGAAATGTGTTCATTATTATTAATCAAAACATTAGGAAAAATCCATGTTGTCAGGCATCTGTGCTTGTATCTGACGAATTGACATTGGAACTTTTTATAAGTGGAAAGGAAATATTAACTTGTTGTGTGAATCGTTTATTATCTGTAAAAGGGAAATTTTCTAACATGTCAGAAATAGTTAATGTTTTGGCATTCATCAAATCAATTGCAACTTTGAGTGTAAGTGACAATGTTGCCATTTAGCTTCTGATCTTTTAAAGTATGTTGCTAATGACTTTGAAGATCATAGACAACTTATTCTGTTGCATCTGCATCTGGCACAGCTGCATCTTCAATGTCAAAACTCCTTACAAAAATAAGTTATGAATGATGACCACTGCTTTTTAAATGTTTTTACATGTTATTGAATTGCCTACTTGTCTTTAATTCACATGCTCCACTAACAACTGGAAAGTTGAGCAACTGCATGCAATTGCTTCTTTTATTGTTGAAGTGGAAGAAATCTGGATGTCCAGGATTAACTGCAGAGACACTGCATGGATTCAGCCTTTGTTTGGACTGGCCGATGTTGCTGTGTATTTGATAGAAAAGCACAGCAATGATTATGTTCTGCTCAGCAAGTTTAAATCTGTCCTTTTAGAAGGCAGATTTGGAATATATCAGGAACTCAAAAGGGCTTCATTTTTCATGAGCATGCACCAAGTTCTTCATACAGAAAAGAAGCTCATGGTTCTTAATCTGATACAACTGGAGTGTCTCAAACTTAACAATGCAAATTTTAACACTGAAACAACTGCCTTTGAAACTGCAGTTGAGGATTTCATGTGGTTGTCCAACATCTTGGAAATTCCTAAACAGTGCAATCATGATGAAACTGATTCTAACCTTGTTTATTACATTTTTAGATGCATAAATCAATCTGTCAAACATGTCATACTTCCCAAAGACAATGGTGAGTCAGACAATTTGGAACTAGCTCCACAGGAGTATTCCATTATTATGAACAATTTGAGACATGGTGGTCTATGGCAGCCCTCAGAGTATTGCCTTACAGTATGTTCAACAGTATTCTTATGTTACAAGTAGATTGTAGAGGACAATACCACTCATTCAAAGTTTATGTAAAATTCACAGCAAAGAATTTTGTTTGTTTATAATAGTGTTGTAACAAAATGCATGGAAGATGAACTATGTGCCAATAATCACAAAGTATTCTCATTGAATGATTGCATAAATACATTGCTTAGCAGTACTTCTGCTGAAAAAAAATTAAAAAATTAACAAGCAAATTATAAAAACATTCATTCAATGGTCTCTTTTTGGTATTTAACTCTTAAATAAGGCTGCAGTTTATAACAGGCATGGGATTGGATTTTATTTTGTTTGGGAAACTGAAAAAAAGCCTGAACAATCTCATGCCTGTTATAAGTTGACTTAAATCTGTGAACAAATATATATTAGGCAACATAATGAAATACCAGGATTTTTATACCAGGAGATATATATATTTTTGACAAAATTGCTGACTTTTCCAGACCCATTTCTAAATTCCAGGACTTTTCCAAAAATTTCTAAGAATTCCATGATCTGTATGAACCCTGAAGAAAGTAAGTTTTGTATTTAGGGAAATCCTGTAAATAATTTTATCAATTAAGGATAAAAATATATATTTATAGATATCAATGGAATATAATGTCTATTTTCATAAACAAACAATATATATTCATCTATATGTTGGGTGCATTTTACCAATTTGCACTTATTACTATTATGCACTGCACAAATTACCAATTGATTTTAAAAAATTATTTGAATAATTTTTAAACAAATTTATATATTTTTTTTAAAATTATATACAAACACTTTAACCTTTTACTGATGGTATATTAAAATTCAGATGTTGAAAAACATGTTTTTTTGCATTTTTATTCACTGAAAATTTCAAAATATTTGTGATGTTGATAGTTTTGGGAATTCCAAGTTGATGGAAAACACCTTCACCTTTACAGTGTAATTAAAAATTATATACAATATGTGAGTGTTCATACATACAGCCAATAAATAATATGATATTGAGAAATTCAGTTGGTGAATTTCATTGCATTGTTCTTTATAATTATAATACTAAATGTGAATTATTTGTTATTATAAAAACAAATATATTTTTTTAGCATACAACAATAATAAATTGCTGTTTTATTACATATGTACATATATAAATATACTATATGGGATTATCACAATCATATATATTTACATACATACCTACTATACCTAACTGATAAAGCAATTTTATTTCTAATGTAAATGAAAACAATAATTATTTAAAAAAAAAATAATATTTGATTCAAAAAATGGAATCATATAATTAATTTATTATATACTAATCTTACAAAAGTATTTAGATTTGTACACACAAATATATAAATATAAATTTTCCCACATATTATGAACATTTATTTTATAAAATTATAGTATTCTGAATAAGACAAAACGTTTAATTAATTTTTTTTGTAAAAAGAAATTTTATATTATAATGGTGAAAAAGACATTGAATACTTATGATATTTGGTTATATAGGAAAGGTCCATAAATTATCAGCCAATCAGGGTCTACCAATACTAAATACAAGATACATGCTATGTAAGTCAAATTAATTTTTGTTACAAATGTTGTGATGCCCATTAAGAAAAGCTTAATATAATATAATAAAATATTTAATACTAATTAACAATAACATATTTTATTTATTATTTTTAATAGAAAAATCTAATATATAAAGCAGTTGAATTAACAACAGTGATGTGTAAACTATTTAATATATATATATATATATTTTAATTATTAATTCAACATGAAACACTTGAATTCACAAAAATAATATGTAAATTGGTAATTTGTGCTGCACATATTAGTAATAAGTGCAGATAGGTAAAATATGCTCAACATATATATATCAATGTGCATTCCATGTAGCCTAAGGAGGATATATCTGGTGTATAATCCAGAATTTTATATATAAAAGAAAATGTATAAATATATGGCATACAAAAGTCATGGAATGCAGATTGGTATACATATCAATCACAAAATTTGTAGTTTTAATACACACTAAACAATTCATAATTTTTTTAAACATGAATAATATATAATCAATAATAACAAAAGCTATGTAAAAAAATGATATGTTATGACTATATCAGACTATATGACTGCATTCCATGACAATTGTACTATCATTATTTATTAATATTAAACTAATTTACCTAGTGAAAGATAGGGTTAGGTGTATAATGTATGCCACATATATCTTTGTTAGGCTACAAAGAATGCAGCCTGGCCAGATAAAGAACTGTTAATGGAAATTTGTAGACTGGTAATGATTTATTTAGTTAATTTACAGTTTACATTTAGAAAACCAGGTAAAAAATATGGCTTACCCTCCCTGTAGGTTGAGACATTACATGGACAAATATGTGAATAAGCACTACAGATTTAACAAAATATAATTCAAGAATATATCCAGGTCCCACAAATTAATAAAAATAACATTGATTATTCTCTTATTTCAAATGAAGAATTGAAATTTCCATATAAAATTTTCTTGTATAAGTCATGTAGTGAAAATTTTTTTTCATTATTTTGATATACTGTAAGATCATATAATTTTGAGATATATCATAAAATTTTCTTACCATCTTCTCTTATTGTACGAATATGTCTGTGTCTAGCCATAATATCTCCCTTAATAGAAATAATTTTAAATTAAAGATTTTCAAAAATGCACATATTAATATTTTAATATTTTAACCTAATTTTTGTGTCATCCTTACACAACAATTTTTCAATATATCGTCATAAAACTAATTTTAATATACTTAAACGCAATTTTACTATCAACTGTAAGAGTTTTTTACTGCAAATCTGCATAGACTTTAGAAATAAATTAAAATTAATATAGATAGTGAATTCTCTCAAAAATCTCTTAAGCATAAAAAATTTAAGTGGTCAGTAAATCGACTTTTAATTTACATGGTTTTAACCAATTTCTTATATATTATTTTTCTAGACCGGCAAACTCGATCAAAAAACGTCCAGATCGCATTTCAATTATATACGGTATTATTTTCGTTTTAATAGAGTTTTCAATAAATATTAATCGAATAATTTAAAAATTTCATTAATCTTGGAGTTAATGTTGAACTTCCGCCCATCAATTTGGCATTGATTATCGATATTGATAATATATTCATCCGCGGATCACGTTTATTACTATTGAATATTGCTCAGTTTGCCGGTCTTGATAAATAAAATATAAGTCAATGGTTTTAACTACTTTAGAATTATTTTTACATCATCGCTTGGACGATGATATCTCATATTATATGATAATATCCTATGATATTATGAATTACCACAGAAAATTCAACAACCAACAACGTCAAAATTTTCAGCGACTTCAGCGAATTATAAAGGAAGAAGGGTAGCAAGTATGTCAGATCCATGACAGCTAATTATAGATACCTTCGTGTATAGGAACCATTTGGGTCTTCACCAAAGAATATACAGCAAGGGACAACAACCCTCACGTATGCTAAAAGCGTTAAAAAACTAGAAACTGTTTTAATCTATATATATACATCTATAAATCTGTTATACATCTATATCAATAATCAATACGTAATAAATGTGAGTTATTTATGCATTTATTATTAATATAAGCTCTATATTCTACATAGACACTATTGACTATATGACTTGTGATCATAGTTGTGTGTAAATTTAGCTGCCAACTATTTTTAAGAAGGAGGCTTCTTGTCGCTCGCTCTACATTCTTTGTTTTTCACTTTTTTCCCTTATAGAGCTTGCGCTTTAAAGTACGAATTAAATTATTTAAGAAGCAATATTTATTTAAATAAAGTCTGAAATGAAATAATACAAATTTTATAACAAAAACAGACCACAAAAAAATTAAAATTTGTTTCAAAGAAAAATTTTAAGTTTAAATATCTTAAAAGTGTAGAATATTAAACTTTTTCTTTGTAGTAAGCATGTCCTTCCTCATCTGTATGTAAATATTTAAATTTCTTATTTTGCGCTAAAATATCTATGCAAGGACAATGGTTTTTACGATTCTCGGCTGTGTATGTTAGGCGATATAATGTATCTTTCTCCATTGCACCGTCTCCTAATTGCAAATTATCAACATTTATTGATTGTTTTGCTTTTTCCCCATTGACGCCATTATAAGTTTCTCGATACAAGGTACAACCTGCCATCGGACCTTCACCGACATAAAGATTGTCTTGGTTTGAGTTTTGTCTGGCTTTTTCTCCAGTAACACCATTGTAAGTTTCACGATACAAGGTGCAACCTACCATGGGACCTTCACCGACATTAAGATTGTCTTGATTTG
>JAUZNC010026283.1:4743-22386 GCA_034780395.1 Vannuccia rotundouncinata | reverse complement strand
GAAGCCAGATAGGTCACGTGAATCTCTCGACCAATCAGAAGACGAATTGGTTAGGACGTACTCATCACCTACTACTTTTGGCATTTTGAACATTTTGTGGAGAATTTTGAATATTAATGAAAAATCGTAATTTTCTTCATCGTGGGACATTTCGGTTGACATATACTTATTATTATTATGCTCCTCTTATTGACACTGATTTCATAAAGATTATTGTCTTTACCGCTAGGGACACTGACTTCAAAAAGTCTGAGGTAAAATAGTGTCAGTACTCAATAGTTCTATACAATTTTTTCTTTTTTAATGAGAATTCCAACAGATTCTTGTATAACCACAATATTATTTATGTGTCCCTTTATTTCGACACTGCCCAAATGTGCAGTACAATAATTTCATAGACTGCAATAAGAGTTCCTAAAAGTGGTTAATTATTGCAAAGTATTCGTATTTATTGTTAAACTATGTTTCTAAACGTTATTAATTTATTTTAAAAGTTTCTAAATTTTACGAAAAATTTTATGCAGATTCTTGGAATCAGGAATCAAGTAATTTAACAATAGGAACAAGAACATTTACGAATAATAATTTTAGTGCGTAACATGCTGAAATCTTTTTTGGGCAATTATCTGAAAAAACAATTGATTATTTCGATATGAAAATGTATTACTGACCCCCCCCCCCCCAATAATGTATCCATTGAGGACATTTTTAGTGGTCGGGCAACCTCCTAGGTCCTACTTACGGTTCTGTAGAAATCTGCTTCAAATAGGCGTGGCCAAGAAACGGGAATGGCCATTACAGGTATTTCGCCGTCAGTGGGAAATGGTAATCAAACAAATATTATTCCTGGATCTTCATGTGTGTATATGAAGTTGTATACAACAATAACCCGAGCTCCTAACGTATAATCTGATCATTGTTGAGAATTCTTCGACTTTTATAGATAATACCAATAAATAAGAAATATCCTTTATATTTCAGAATTATGTGCCTTATTTTTAAATCAAAAATAGACTATTAAACCTGACTTATGACTATTGAGAAATAAGTTGTTCGATTGAAAATTCTCAAGGACAATGTGTACAAAGACTGGAAACCAGAATCCCTTAAGTCGATCCTCATTTGGAACATAAAAAGTATGTTAAAAAACTGCAGAAATGAGTCCATCATAAAACAATTAAGATGGGGCCGTGTAGAGTTAACGTTTTACCGAGGGAATATTATAAAATCCAATTCGAAATCTTTTGCCGGTTCTTATTAAGAAAGGCCTCAGTTGTTTGATGGTACGATATGTATAGACTGTACCGAAACAACAATTAACTTTGGGTATGGAACTCTCTACTCTATGAATATGTTCTTCGATCTTTTAATTTTTACAAATAAAAATCACTTTCTATATATTTAGGCAATAATTGAGCCATCATTTAATTTGGTTCAATCAAATTTAGATGGCCGAAGAAACACTGCCTTCATTTAATTAAATTGATAATGATATCTATGTTCCGGAGCCGAGCTTGTGAAGTGACTAAATAGTTTGAGATGCAAAACCAACAAAATCCTACACTTCCACCTACAAATGAGGCTACAACATGAACATAAAATAATAGGTGCTACGTAATTCAGACATTATTTCACATTTATTATAACTTAAATGTAATGCTTATATAATATGTTATAAACAATTTTTAACAAACAAAGGATTTTTTTTTCGAAATAGCCAATATGTCAAAATATAATTATTAGATAGATTTGTGTCAACTTTTATCAATCTGTCAATGCTTAGAATAGGAAGCGAAAGTTGTAATTAAAGAAAACATTGGTGTAGGTGTTTGCTGTCGTACACAATACAGAGGTACCAAATTATTTGACATCGTAATGTTTAGCCTTACATTATTTGGTTTTAATAGTTAGCTTTATTATTGAAAATAACGTAAATTGATAATAAACCAATTGTTTTTTAAATTAACATTGACTAATAATCTTTTACTTTTAGAATATGAAAGATACAAAATATTTTTTTAAAGTCTCCTATCAATTGCATCAAAGGAATTTAATTAATTAAAATGATGTCATTAATTAGTACTTGGATGACATATAAGAAAATAATTTCTTTTAAATCTGATAATCTACAAAATTTAGCAATTAATAACATTTAATTATCTTAAATTACTAATTAGTCATAATTTATTTGACAATAATTAAATAAAAGTAAATCTATTAAAATATATAGTTATGTTATATATAGTTGCCTATATTCTTATCAATGGATAACAATTATGTCATGTGAGTTATTAAAAACATCTGAATGTATAAAAATAAAGCTCACTGTTTAAATTTAAATATACAAAATAGAAATTAAATTACAATAAAAATATTGTCAAAATGGGACTTGAATTAACTAAATATTTTTCTAAACTTTAAACTTTTGTTCATTGATATGATAAATTATAATTATTGATTGATTTATAAATAGTTAATAAAATGCTTCAAGAATATATGTGACTTTTAACATATCCAATTTAACTAATATAAAATAAGTGAGCAAACTAAGAAACCAATTTTTTCAATTGGAATCATTATAAAACAATTCATATATCAAAAAAACGTAATATTTTTATAATTACAAAAAGTGAATTAAAAATCAATAATTTGATTCGTCTTTTGTCCTATGGCATGACACAAATAACACAAAGAGAAAAATTACCTCTGTGTTCTCTTAAACACTTACTAGAATATTAAAAGGCCTCATGTCGTTCAAAACTATGGCGGCTCAAGGTTCAGTCTGTAAATATCTATGATTACCACTTAAGTTGAGGTATACGTGGTAAATCTCTGAGAATTGCACTTTAAACGAGGTATACCTATAGTGGCTCAAAGGGTTCCGTAAAGCTTTTATTTTAAGTGGTAATCTTAGAGCAACCCTGGGGGTTCAGTCTGTAAATCTCTCAAATTGCTACTTAAAATTAGAGATTTACAATTTACTGAACCCTTTGAGCCAATTGAATTTTGAGTTTAATTGAATTTCTTAGAGATTTACAAGGTATACCTCATTTTCAGTGGTGATTTCAGACTGTTTTGCATTAATATTCAATAAAATTAATTCTCAATGTTTTTAAAGAAAAATAGAGGTAATGTGTATTGGAGTCAAAAGGTAGTGTTTTAATACTAAATTGTTTCCTAAATATCAACCAACTTTTGCTCATTGATAAATTACATTATTAAGCAACGTGCGAGTAAAAATATTTATATCTATCGACATATTATAGTATTTATTATTTATAAGCTATGCATAGCGCTTTAGGTTCTTGATGGTGCCCGGGGAGTATATAAATATTATTGTTTCATTTAAACAAAATATACACTCAATATATAATCGATAATTCTTCCCTCAAAGCGCAGAGTAATTGGATTCCTGGGCATACCTTTGGTGGAAAATAGGATCCTCTTGACACGTTGATTGGATACTTGAAGTGCTCGTGAAGGTGATCGGCATATTCGCACATTCTGTGAAACAAAGGAACACAATAATTGATCTTAAAGGAACTTCAACAGCAATTGCAGTAACATTAATAATTTGCTTTAAATACAAAATTTTAATTTTCAAGTAGGCAATACGCAACTAAAAAATTATTTTTTGATTGATTTTAAAGTTATACAAGCAAAATTGTGTCAAGATTTCAACATGAAAATACAAAAAAATCGATAACGAGAATAATGAGAAATTTATTAATATAATAATGAATTTAATAATTTATGGTACTCTATGTCTAAATTTTCTGTTTGGTATATTAGAAGTGAAAACCAATTCTAAATGATATTTTATTGGTTTTATTGTTGGTATAAATAACGCTAATGATTAAATGTAAATTATTATGAACAATACATTAAATAATTACGACATTATTATAACATAATTATCCATATACGGACGGGTATAATAACAAAACAGAGCCCCCTATACTGAGCTAAAATAGTCATTTATAATGGATAATATAGATATAACAAATGTTTATAAATTTATAAATTATTTCGTAAAAGCTTTAAATATTTAATCAGTATGAAAGCTGTGTTAGTCGCTTTCATCTATGAAAACGTTCAACCATTATTTGTAGTTGAGACATAATATCGTTTTTATAATATTAATAAAAGGTCTGATGTCTCGACTCTTGTCTAGGGGGATCTATAGCAATCATCTAACTTTAATGGATTTAAAAAATATTGTTGCTAGGGTTTCATCCAAATATTTGTGGTTTTAGCGACATTGAAGCGTCTAATAATGATAAATATGTTGCGTCGTAATGAGTATTCTTAATTCCTCGATGTGTATATGAATGATAAATAAAACTGTTCAATTTGTATTAAATAATATTTATTCATATATTTAATTTAAAGATTATGTTTCACTCTTTATTGTGATTTTTGCTGTACGTTAATATACAATTAATACCACAGAAGTCGTCTCATTTTAAATGACATGAAAAATTGTTTTGAGTTAATTAAGACTGTTTGGCTTCTCGCAAAACGTCCCAGAAGAAATAGAATATCACATTTCTAAAAATAAAATGTTTTTAAATTGCACTTTAAAACAAGTATTGAATTATTTGTACATATAAACCAAATAAAATAAAACAAGTTAGAAAATAATCATAAAATCTACCTTCCTTCTAAGGACCCAGAAACTGCGATATAGTCAAAGAAGATGAAGTGTTGAACGTATTCACAGAGCCCAACGCCCCCGGCATGGGGGCACACCGGAACTAAATAATACAGGAAATTAAAAAATGATATCCAAATATTTCAAATTGTAAATTAATTTACAGGATTAATTAACTAACAATTTTTGTCCGCGAAATAAATTCTTAACCCGCTTTAAATAAAAAAAATAAAATAAAATAAATGCTTCCCACCTCCAGCTTTGGCGGCCATCAGAATGATTGCGAGCACCTCGTTGACACCACCGACACGGCAACTATCGATCTGGCAAACCTGCATCCCACCAGCCTTTAAAAACTGTTTGAACATCACTCGGTTCTGACACATCTCGCCTGTGGCCACCCGAATTCCCAGAGGTTCCAGAGCTCGGCTGATCTCTGCGTGGCCCAGGATGTCGTCCGGAGATGTCGGCTCTTCAATCCAGTAGGGCCGTAGGTCCGCCATTGCCTGCATCCACTCGATGGACTCTTGGACAGACCAGCGCTGATTGGCGTCTGTCATCTATATTGTTGAGACAAGGAACTGTTTGAATTTATGTAATTCATCAACTCTGTCATATTGAAGGGTTCAATAAGAAGAATCTACAAAGGGAGATTACAAAAGCGCTAAAATCAATTTAATAAACTAATAAAACTGTTAAATAAGTTTATGTGAAACTTTTAATGGAGTGATGGAAACAAATATATGTAATAATAAAGAATATTGTGAAAAAATCCCTTTTTTAATCATCTTTAAATTAAAAACTATTTCTCTGATTTAATATATATGTTTACGATGACATTATGTAAGTTGGAAAATGTTGTGAATGTTTTATTAATAAAGATATTATCCTTTTGCAATTACCTAATTCATCATTTTAATAAACTCAACATTCCAATATATTGGATATATTAATGAATATTGTTCTCGTGGTAAGGACTTACCGGAAACAATTATAAGCTTTAAAACTAATTAGAACCTATTTTCAATTTTACATTATGCAACGGTGGAGATTATAATGATTAAAAACAAATTTAATTAAATATCTTCCACATGTTTCTATTATTACAGGCAAAGCCAGTTGTATACAATAATATTGTTACCTAAGATTTAAAGATGTTTTTATAATATCAACAATTTATATCGTAAAATCTGTGAAATATGTACTATTATGAAAATATTGTGGCTTCGCCAATAAAACTTGAACTGTATATCTACTGAATTTATTCTTTTTATATTTATATAATCGTTGTTTCTTACGTTCGGAGTTGACCTTATGGAACTAGCAACTTTAGACATGAATGAAACGAGCAGGTGATTGAAAAGGATAATAATAATTTTCTTGAAAATAATTTGATACCTTCACAAAAGTAGGTTTTCCTCTTTTAAGCTAACTTAACTTCCCTGAGTTGAATAGATTTACAAAAGATTCATTTCGTTCTCCACTGTCTAAAATATATTGAAGAATAGTAAAATAAACCTTATAACATGAATGTTGTCTTTTTTCAACAAACATTCTATTATAAAAAACACATATGCTATATTATCTGCGGGATAATTCACACACAGTGATTACAAAACTATAAGTAATACTATCGCTATATTTTGACGTTCTACTTCATCGTTACAAGCGGTATCATATCCAAGAATATCTCACTAGGGGGGTATCATATCCCACAATATCTCGCAAAAGTTGCATTCTTCGACGATCGTCCTCCAAATTGATCCCAACTTTCATCTTAAATCGTTCGAAACCTTTTGCCATCGCTTCCCGACAAAGCTGAAGTTTAGAAAATGTAAATTTATGCTCAGTGTAATTTCTATGTCTTTTGAGGGTTAGGTAAATAATTTTTACTTTTTGAATACGTTCGTCTGAATAACCCATCCATCCTGCCGATGTTGTATAGGCTGGAAATCCATTTTGAAGCATTTCATCGACTTTGAAAAAAAAATGAAAATTAACATTGTAAATGAACTAAATTTGTATTGCAATTAAATTGCATTTTTTAATTTCAATTTTTTGACAATTTGTATCTAAAATGTTTTTGTAAAAGCAAGGTTTGTACAATATTTTAATTCAAAACATATGTAACATCAGAAATGATAAATTTAGTAATTACGTTTTGTGAAAAATATTGATTTGCAAATATGCATTTATGTAACATTTAAATACTTAGTTAAGAAAATGTAAGGATAGGAAATATTCTTGATACTGTAATATTTATTAATTAGTTCTATGCATATTGAAACATTTTATATTTTACATTATGCAATTCAAAAAAATCGATAAATGTAAGCTGAATGAAAAATTAAAATTTATAAACAAATTCCTTCAACAAGTGAATTAACACATATCACACCTACTTCTTTCCTGTTTGTATGGTTTGTTTCGTTTTAAAATTTCTATAGCTTCGTCCCGCGTCAAGTAATCTTCGCTATATGATAAAAAAAAAAGATTTTTAAAAAATTAAAATCTTGGAAACTTCTGCGTGGAATATTTCAAATGGAGGCGTTTTACATGTAAGTAAAATCAATCAAAGAAACGAGTCGTTCGGGTTCCTGTAATATAATAGAAAAACATGAGTCAACTTCTTCTTTGCGTTTTACATGAAAGGAATCGCTATGTCTCAAAAAAGAATTCACGTCCTACCATGTCTATTAGGAGTTTCCACACGGGCTACAAAACGCAAAAAAGGTGAATTGTTTATGTTGTAATATTATTTAGACAATTCTATACACTGTGGTATACTTACTTTATTCTCTGTCTTTGCCCAAAGATCCCAAATGGAATTAATCACAGCCCCAGTTGCAAGATGGACCACTCCCTTTTCTGGTCCTATCTATATTCAAACACAAAGAGAAATTTTACACAAACACACTTTTTATGATACAACGAAACATCCTCTAGAATTATATAAATTTCATAATCTGTAAAATGAATTATTTTATGTTTGAAATTTTGATTATTATTTAAATTTTATTCGTATATAATCTTTGTTATATTATCGTTTTAGAATTATCGACAATACATGTAATGTGTTTTCACAATAATGCCTATATTATTAACTGTAAGAAAATATTCTAGAGACCGATTTCTATTTTAGGTAGCAATTTTCCTCATTTCATAAAATATGTACTATGTTTGGTTTTTTTCTCGTTATTATATCAAAATCTATATTGGTTTCTAGGTCGGAAAACTAAAAAGTAATTCCATAAGAAAATATACAGACTATAGTCGCTAGAGAATGTATCAGTATTAGCTAACTTTGAAATTCTATACTATACATATATTACCTATAATTGTCAGGTTTTTATTGGTAAATTATCAAGTTTACATTCCCGTATGATATTTTGTAGTTTGTGAATTAAGAGATAATTACAATATCTAATGTCGTATCACTAAGTTTCAAAAACACAAGAGAATTGATTGTTATATTGTTTAGATGTCAAACTTTCTTAAACACGTATTACTTTACAAAAGCAAACTCGTTATTGATTTAATTAAAGGAAATGTAATTTTCTAAAAGTATTATTTGTAAAATAATTATTTATATTGATTCATATGAACATTAACAATAGTTGTAAATATAAATTTAAACAGACAGTCAAGTAATTTTCAATATAATATCATAAAGTTATTTAGTTTATATTCATAAACTATTTGAAGCTTTTTAGTGTTTTAGTTAAATCAATAAAATTAATTTAAAATTGTTGAACTAAATTAAAACTAGAAAACTTGTTTTTATTTCTTTTTTTTATATTTCGAATTCAATTAAACTATTTAATTAGTTAACTGGATCCGAGGAATCGAGGATCACAGAAAACTAAAAGATTAAAGGGATTTCTGGTTTGGACCTACCCATCTAAGTTGACTTTCATTAACCATGTCATGCCAGAACTTGCCAAAGTCAGTTGTAATTTCCTCGAGTGTCTTTCCGATAATCAGGGGTTTAAGAGCTTCTATGGCAGCCACAACTGAAAGGTGTGATACATTGGTTTTTATCAGGTGCAAAGTTTCATTATGCAACTCATTTCACTGATTCGTGTTAGCCTTCAGATTCCATAAGTTAGTGATAAGTTGGTGCAATAGAATTATAACGTATTCAGTGATTTTAATGATAAAAGTTAAACTGCAAAAGGTGATTTGATATAAAATTTTAAAATATAAATGATCCGAAAAGTCGATTAAAACATTCTAAAAATAACTTTTAAATATTTTCAAATTATTGTTTTATGGTTAGATTTCCATAACCGGTATTTTATGCAAAAGTTAAATTTGACGTATTTAAAGACTACGAGTTTTATGTCTGTTTATTCATGCTTGCACAGCTTCCGTGTGTTGAATATGGGTGGGTCTAAGCAGCAATTACTTTCAAAAATAATATGCAAATCAGTTTCCTACCAACTTCATTGCCTCGTCCAATTGTGAAGGTGAATCCATAGCCTTTGAATGCTGAATTACTTGTAACCAGGGTGACATAGGCCGCTGAGTAATTGGGATCCGTATGCTGCAACAGATACCTGGCTATTATTTTTTTTGTCTTTTGTTAAAAGCACTTAATTTTTAAAATTGCTTTAACACTCTTAATAAAGTATATTTAACTTTATTTACCGATTTTAAACGTAAATTTTAAAATATTTAAAGCAATTAAATTGTGTGGTACGAAGCATGTGTCACTGTATCTTTATTGATACGAAATAGTTAAAACTATTTTTTAGATCAAGGTTAAAGTGTTTCAAGTATAATTTTAAGTAATTTAATACCATCGCATCTGTGCCATGCTGCTCAACAGACGTGGGGAATCGAACGTCATCGATAGTGACGTCAATGATTGCGATGCTTCCTGCCATGACACTTTCAGTTTCTCAGGAATTCTTCGACTTAACATAAATTGAGAAAAATTGAACCATTTGTATATCTACTAATTATGAAGAGTAACTTAAGAAAAATGTTTATCTGAAACGATAAAGTTTCATTTGGAACAAATTGTTAGAAAGAAAAAATCGACATTTAGAATAACTTTAAAATTCTTAAAAATCATTAAATTTCCAATTTTTGCGTATCTTTTGGATTTGCAAATGTTTCTAAATAGACTTATTAAAATAATCAATTAAAACCAATTATCGGTACCAACAAACCAAATATTTAAAAATTCAAAAACATATTTTGAAGCAATTCTAATAAATTATCATTTCCATCAAAAATAACTTTGGTTGTTAGTGTTATATCGATATAAAAATGTGTATTATCATATATATTAGATATGTATAAATTAAATTTCCAGTGATGGAACAATTGTCCTCAGGGACAGAGTTAAATATACCAGCGTTCTATTTTCTATTGTTTATCAAATCCTATATCCACAAGAATTGCCCGTTATCTCCAAGTTTAATAATAATTTAGCTCGTAGCAAAATCAATATCTACTTCTAGTTATTTGTATAGGGAGTGTTAAAAGTTGCGTAAAATTTTTTCAAATAAGTATTCATATACTGTGTAATATTTACGTCACCAGTATACAGAACAAAAAACATTCGTTTCAACTATTGTATTAAATTTTGATTAATTGGTTATAAAATAGGTTTAATATCAATAAAACAAAATTGATTTAACATTTAAATTATATATAAACGAATTTAAATATATTAGGTTATTAAATAGTAAAGATATAAATAAAAGTGAACTATTTAAAAATATAATTAATGAAATCAATAAAATTATTATACTACATTTTTATATAAAAAGCAGTAGTCAATTATTGATTTTTATGTTTTTTGTATTAAACGTTTTGTCTGTTTTAGCAAGATTATTATCGTGTAGTATAAATACATTACTAACTATCTAAATACTATAAATATGTTTTATTAAAATATTATATTAAAATTAAATTAAATTTTTATTGATTAAAAAAATACATTCTTCATTCACATTATATCGTGCACCTAATTTATTAAGCCCACATTTAGAACTCGAAAAAATACTTCAAATGCTGAGACAAAATAAAAAGTGATAAAAAAATTCTTACAATGTTAGTAAATATATTAAAATGAAAATAAGTAAATAAAGTATTGGGATATCCACCGTCTAAGGATAACGGACATATAAGGAACAATTCCTAATTATTATTCTTTTATTTAAAAGATTTTCGTCTATTCTAATAGAAGACAACACATATATAAGCGGTAAGGCTAATAAGAATTCAATATTAACCAACCTGTAGCAGAACTCACAGCAAAGTGTCGTCAACTGAGAATAGTTTATTGAAATATAATGACCCTGAACTAATTATTTTACCTTGTGAGATAGTTTAGGTGCATTTGTAAAAGTGCATACGAGACAATATGATAGTACAAAAGGCATTTAACACATTTTCGTAATCTTTAAGGTTTGACATATACAAATTATTCATTTATTACTGCTAATAGGTAAACCCCCTGATTGACACTCATCTATTCCATTTTTGATAATTGTTTGGGACAAACGATTCAACATATGGATCATACAATTTTAATATCCATCGAAGAACAATTATATTGAAGTAATGGATTTGAAAAGAAACGGTTTGTGAAGCACGAAAATAAATGAGTTACCTAATGGAATTATTTCGTATGATCAAAAATGGAATAATCTGTTATTTATATACAGTAAATAATTATATTTTCAAATTGTCTTTAGTTCATCATGATGTTTGTACAAATTTTAAGAGATTTAACAAAATATCGACCCATTTATTGTGGTAGCTAGTAGCTTTAGGAATAAATTCGTTCATAAATTCATTACAAATTTTAATTAGAAAAGATCCTTATATTTAGAAATAGGCCGAGAATATGAATTCAGTCACCGTACCTATTTCTTGTTTTGTTTAAGATAGTTTCGCTTGAAAATGCATTATTAAAATACACAAAAATAATATACGATATCAGTTATTTCGAATCCAAATTCGAAATGAATTAAAATTAGACCAAATTTTATTGAAAAATTAGCAATCGAAAAACTGGTTTCATTTACTTAAAATATAATTTTATTGTTTATAATATATGAAAAAATTAAATATTAATTTATATATACACTTAAACAAATGAAAATACGAAGGTATAATTGAAACTAAGTATTCAAAACTGCTTAAAAAGGTATAACCATGCTTGGTATGTAAGGGGGGACTACATGACTGATTAATGTAATATAAACATTTACAATTAAATCTGTAATTATTAATAATTATATATTCATCCAAAAATAACAATAAACATATATTAAAAATGTGTTAACTATAAGTATCTGGCTTGCTGTACAAAACTGTATCTGAATATATATTATACAATTGTTTATCAGAGTCCATTTTCCAAAAAGAATATATTTAGATAAATAACCAATAATAATAATAATACATAGGTGTGAAAATGTTTGTTGGGTGCTGAATTCACTTCTACTGAGATCTATATAGAACAGAAATACAGTTGTTGGGAAGAGAAGTCCGCTACCAGTTGGAATAACCGAATGAATCATCGCTAGTGAAAACATAGAAGAATCCAAGAATTGTGGGAAATACTACAGTGTTACCAGCCAAAATTAGACCACATGCTCCCCATTGTATCTGAAAATAATATCAGGTAATAGACACGTTAAATTAAAATATCGCTATTAATAATGTTTGGACTGTTGTTAGTAAATATTTGTAAATATATTAGGCTTACTACTTATTAAATATATCAGTAGTAAAACTTTGGTGTATGAATATTTAATTAATTAAAGCACAAAATATGTGTTAATCATTAAAAATATTCATTGTTTTCAAAGCATAAAATTTTATTAAGAAAGAATTAACAAAATAGTATTAATTGATTCATAATCGTAAAAATTATAAGACTTACTAGGTTTCTAGTAAGTGGAGTATGAGCCATAACTATAGGCATTGCATAGGCAGATATAACCAAACCAGTAGTAATAAAGACACATGTCTCCCATGTAGCACTACTAGTTGTGTCTGATGAATCCATGCGTCGCTTAGCTAACCAGCAAGGAATTGGGGCTAACAGATAGAAAAGCAGATTGAAGAGAGGCCACCAAGTGCTGCAAGAAGAAATAAAAGAGGAGAAATAGTCAATGTTTAACTAAGTATTCTTTCAATTTTAAAAAAAGTCAGGGATGAAATAAAAGTAGATTATATTTTATTTTATAAGAATTTTACATAGCAATTGCCAGATTTAATTATTAGGGAATAGGATAGCTTTGTAATATATAATTGAAAAAAAACATAATGATTAATAAAAATATATTAATGTCCAACCATCTTAAAATATATAATGACTCACTTATACTGTTTTAGAGCACATCCTAATATTAAAAATGTAATACCAATTGAAGCAAGGAATGCAAGAGCGACAAGTGCTAAAAGAAAAAACAAAATTATACCATAATTTAATGGAAAGAAAAATGGTTACAAGTAAATATCAATATATTCATAAGGTTTTTAATTAAACACATTCAAATAATAATTATTTAAAGTTTCAATTCATTAACCAAATTAGATCAAAAGAACAATGAAAATTATTTGACAAATAAATTATGTGGATAGTTTTACAGCGAATTTTATTTTAATAACAATGCATAAGATACCATTCAAAAATTATGTATACAGACATGGGGGACGAGGGGTGGGGGTAGAGGTTGAAAAGTATGTGTACGCTTTAATAATGTAGTATACCTTTATTATGTATTGTCATGGTTATTATTCTTGTCATTATTGATTGTAAAAAGCTGTCAGAAAGCTACTTTCTTGTAACCATACTTTACGGTAATAGAGTTGGTAAAAAGCTGTTAGCATCCTACTTTCTATATTTATTTATATTTGTGTCACTAAGTCTGCCAGTGATACTGCTATGCAAAGTGTATCAGAAACCTACTTTGCTCATCTAATTTTCAAAAACAGTTTATAAACGAAAACTTTTATAATGCCTGAATAAAATCTCTTCACCTACACAACATGTATCAAATATTGTCTGTTTAATAAATTGAATTTCAACTACTATGTTTATTTTTGAAGAGGGGGGAGGTGAAAAGCATACAGTTGCATGCATAGAGGGGATGGAGGTACACAATTTGTATAATGACTGTGTATGTATGTACTTTATGGATGGTCCCTAAAATAGAGTGTCTTAAAAGTTAAAATTGCAAAAAATGAGCAAATTCTAACACTAATAATATAATAATTTTAAAAAAGTTTTAGTAGTGAGCACAGTCTTGCCAGCTTCTAATAGTGGACACTTACAAAAGGGCACTTAACTTTTTATAATATATCTCATTGATTGTAAGTTGATACAAAATAGATATGATAGATAGTTTATTGAATAAGTGTCTGTCAATGTTACAATAAAAAAGACTTGGAAAATATACTTTATAAATAAAAATGTTTTTATAAATAGTATGAATATAAGTTGTAACAAAAGAGATATTATTGTGTGAATGTATAAAAGGCATAACTGGAAAGGGCACTCTCATATTTTTTAGGGGAAAAATGATTCTGACTTCATTATTTTTTATCACCAAATTCCAAGATTTTAATTAATAAAATAAATTATGTAATAAGTTTGACAGGGTTCATACACTTTTTGAAAAATTAAAATCCAGGACATTTCCAGCAAATTTGCAGGAAAACTCCCAAATTTATAAGAAAGTTTGGATGGAATTTTCCGTGAGTTAAAAACAAATTCACCAGCTTGGCATGTTTCCATATTTTCAAAGAATAATCTAACCACAATATCAATTGTTTTTTTTATTGCACAGCCATTGAATTTGTAAGAATGTATTGATGGGTACAATGCAGAAAAAAATATCTAAGAAATTTTAGATAAAAATATTTTTTTAAAAGACATATCTCAAATTCCAGGACATTTCCAGGACCATACGAACCCTGGTTTAATATTAATTAAATAAATATAACTTATACAATTCAATTTAAGATCTTATTAAGACTATTAATATTATATAAAATGAATTTCATGTTTTAAATGTTTTTAATGAAAAAAAATTATTATTTGATTACAATCTTAAACCTTAAAATTATTATTTGATTACAATCTTAAACCTAAGTTCTTTTTAATGAAAGTTATTTATTTATTTATATGTATTACTGAAAAAGTCTAGAAATTGTGTACCTACTAAAAAATAACAGTGTTGTGGATGCATCTAACTATACACATAGACAAGTTATAGCTAACAAGTTAACTATACACATGGACAAGTTATAGCTAACAAGTTAACTATACACATGGACAAGTTATAGCTAACAAGTTAACTATACATATATATGTATAGTTAACTCTTACTGCTAAGACAACTAGATTATTACAACTATACATTTCGATTAGGATTCATGTAATGATTACATGTCTAGACAATCTGTACATATGGTTCATCAATTTTTAAGTGACTAACCACAATGATAACAGTGTAAAAGTTATCCATACATCTTAATGACCCATTCTTAATTTCAGTAATGCATTTCAGCAATGCCAAATATAATAAATGGAATTGTTTGTTGCATTTTTAAAGTTTTACAAAAATTTTGTTTTAACATATATTTATAGTTTATTAGCACAATAAAATTCAGTAATTTGACAACCTAATGTTGATGAACAGTCTGCTATATATGTGCAAAACATAATAATGTTAGTAAGGTTTACCTAATAATGAAGTAAACTGTGAATTGTTAATTTATATATGAAAAGGTATAATATATGTATATACAAAATTGTAAGGCAATGTATATCTATCTATGGTATGTACTTGTGTAATTTACACAAACATTGTAGGTATAGCTAGTTCAAAATAAAAATCTAAGCAATACAAAATTTATACAAACAAACTTAATATTTACAAGGTTTGGAGTTAACAGATATTTCTTTATAATATATTTGCCCCAAATATTTTCTTTCTGTAATGTTCTAGGCACAAACTGTCTGTTTAGTTTGGCAAGAGTAAATCACCAAAGAGTTAAAGTGTTCTTGCATAGTGTTGCTTCTCAGTCAGGATTTAAGTCATTGAGCCATGCCATAGAAAATGACCTTTCACTGGATGCTGAAGTAGAAGGAATGACCAGAAGCAACTTATAAATTGAAATTACCAAACCGATCATGAATTTTTGTCATTGAAATGATTTTTTTACAGACATTATGATGTCAATTAAACAATCAATATCTTCATAAGGTTCTAAAATCTAGATCAAGTTGAATTTGTAGAGAAACCAAATCAACATTATTTAAGTAATTTGACATCAAAAAATATATTTCTGATTGACATTCTTTATTGAGAATTGACAATAAAAAAAGTTCTCCAAGTTTTAAAATAAAGAAAGAAAGAATTTATTTTAAAAAAGCACTGATTGGGCTGATGATGAGGTCTACACACTCACAATATTTCTGCTGATAGAAATGATAAAAATAGTGAGGTGTTTCAGGAAAATGTCTAACACTTGTCCCCACTTCAATCTTAGCACAGGTGCACATTGTTTTTGGTAAAGTAGGTGGAGAAAAAGATGGTGTAATTCTTGCTTTTTGATGACCAGACTTTAAAATAAGTCAAATAATTAATCTGTTTTGATGCTTTGTAAAGCCTTTAATGTCATTTGGCCACACCATGCATAGTCCTTACAATGCTGGACAGAGTTAATTTCATTTTTGAGGCATGTTATGTGAAAAAAAGGCCCCATACTCAAATTTAAGCTGAAGAAAAAATTGAGTCTGAATTTGAGACTGGAAGAGTAATATTTAATTATGTATATCTGCTTTTAAATATTTTTCAAGAAAAGAATCCCAGCCTTTTTCCCAAGCTGAATAATTTTCAAAAATTCTGAATTAAAGCAAATATTCTCTAACAGACTGCAGAGTTGACTAAAAAGAGCAATAATCCTCTGGTTTGAAATCATAACCTAACAAACATATATCATATTATTTAATTTTAGTAGTATATTTGTATAAAATTTGAGTTTTAAATTACAGAATATTAATTTGTAGAAACAATTGTAACCAACCCTCAAAAAGTAGAAAAAATATAATTTATAATCAGATTGGAATCCTAGATAATAAATTTAGTTGTAAATAATTGCATTTTCAGCCAAAACTGGTTGTATTAAAAATTTGAGTTATATAAGGCAGGCCACAATTGATTCTTTGTTGACCAAGTTTTACTGAGTACAATTTTTTCAACAAAAAAATTCCAAGTTGGCCACTTCAGTAAATTTAAAAATATATATAAAATGTTGCCTACATCTAGTGATTCCAGGGACAGATTCATAAACAGATTAAAAAAGTAATACTAATCATGATACTAATCCAGATGCTAAATTTAGAAATAATATATGTATTGATATATTAGATTATAATTATACAGTCAAATCCACATATATTGGATTGCTTGTCACCAATGAAAAAAATCTGTAATAGCCAGAAGTCTGGTATAGCCAGTAGTATTAACTGTTTAACTCATACTTTAAAAAAATGTTTTAATGAATAGATATATGTATTTTATGAGAAATCCATGCATATAGAGTAAAATACATGTTACTCATACTTAGGGATCACATGGAAAAGTCTGTAAGTTTTTTCTGTGTTTTCACAGTGGTGTGTTGGATGGTCTTTTTAAGTCACCAACAACACTGCTGAATATCTTTTACAAAATGATTTGAATTAGTTGCAAATAGAATGAAAAAACTATATTATTATCTATTATATATAACAAAAGGTCAAAAAAATTGATTAGATAAAGCCAGTAATCCAATATAGGCAAAGTAGATTAACATAACAGAATAAGGCGGACCTGCCAATCTTCCAAAGTGCAAAACCATGATATGAAAACCACTTGGACCATGCAGAGGTTATATTTTAGGATTTTAAACCTTCAAAATAGGGTGACAGATTTTTGGTATAACCCATGCTAAGTGCAGATTCCATGCTA
>JAUZNC010026272.1:6104-22386 GCA_034780395.1 Vannuccia rotundouncinata | reverse complement strand
ATGTCAATACAAAAAAGACATTGAATACTCGCGACAATTTCTTGTATAGGAAAGGTGCATAAAATATAAGCCAATCATATTCTAATATAATTTAAAAATAGAATCACGATCTGTGACGCGCTGTGTGAGTCAAAATTTCTACTGTATCAAACGTTGATACACCCCATCGGGAAAAGGTTAAGAGAGAATGTGCACCTAACAAAGACTAAATCATATATATATATAACTAATTTTTCAAAAAATTCAGAATATGATAATTTTCATTTCAGATGTCAATATGTAATTTATTTCAAATATCATATTGACATATTCTTATTCTATTAAAAACAAGGAAATATTTATTTTATTAAAAAAATTATATTAATACCTTTTAAATAAAAATGAAATATTCAAGGTTTAAATTTATATTCAATATGTTATAAAATATTCATGTTAAATTGTAATAAACATTTAACTAAAAATGTTTTTAAATATTTGTTTGATCAGGACCACATCTCTAGCAAAAATTTGTCCAAAGCAAGATGATTGAAAAGTGTAATATATTTTTTACAAATATATAATTATGATATAATAAAAAAAACTCTAATATACAGTAGATATAAAATTACATACATAAGTATAAAATATGGGTATGGAGTGTATAAAATGTATAGAATGTATAGGATGTATTGACATTTCATGAAATGTAGAATAAGTACCATATCATCAAACTACTGATCTGCATTAAATGCTTAGGCAATATTTCTGTATATTATGGAATCCCAGTTTTAAAGAATTTTCAAGCTGTTCAGATTTTTGAAAATGTTGTTTCTGTGGATGTACAGTAGTGTTAAACCATTTAGATGACTTTGTGATAATGATGACCTATGTACACCACATCTTTAGTCTCTGTAATGTTCTGAAAAACAATTCACATGAACAGGATCCAACTGGAAGGTTTAACAGCATTGCAGCACCATTGTAAAGTTGCTACTGTCATTGAGATATTGCAGAAAAAGTTAGTCACAATGGTTCAATATATCTACAAGTTTTATCTTTTCATTACCATTTCATTTCTTATTTTTTTCAAACTTTTGTTTTAGGTGGTGGCAGATCATAAAAACAACTTATAAATCATTTTAAATATTTGGTGTCAACATATATAAGTATTAGAGGGGCAAATGACAACCTCTCTAAGTGATTTAAAATCAAAAAGTTAAAATCAATTTTAAAACATTTATATAATTATGAAGTGGTATTTTTCAGACAAAAAAAGAAATTAGCTTCTCTTTTAAAATTGCTGGTGATGGCCCTGGCTAGCCTTTATCCCAGGAGGAATCTCCTCTTTATGTGACTCAATATGTGATCAAGATATGGGTAGTACAAGTTAATCTTAAATTGAGATACTTCTGTATCTTCACTGGGCATTATATATAGTTTATAACTTTGCCTTCCATGATAATAATAAGAATAAGTAGGCAATTCATCTAACTTGACTAGACTGATAATATTTATTTGATATTGCTTTATATGAATGTCTTTATCAATGCGTATAATTTTAATGGTTGTTATTAATTAATGTGCATTTTGATATGCTGCCATATATAAAAGTTCTAATTTAAAATGATATAATACAGTATATCAGTATCCATCCCACATTTATAATTAATTAAATACTGAGAAACTCAGCTGATGAATTTAGTTTCACTGTACTTTATTCTTAGAGTTATACTATACAAATGAATTTTAATAATTATTCATTTAAAAAATTAAATAAATATGAAAAGTGTTGTTTTAGCAAGTAATTTTTTAATTTAATGGTACATATAGGAAAATGTAGCAGGCCTGACTATGGCAAGGGCTGTTGATTAATAATGGAGTAAAAAAATTAATTAAATTTAATTTTCAAATAGGCACATTTTGTCAATAAATTTTTTAAAAAATAATCAATATTTTCCTCACATAATTCAAATTTAATTCGGCATGAACGTTGAAAGAAACCATTATAATAGTTTAAAAATTGAACAGAATATGTTTTTTCTGTAGAACTAATAACATTATCGATACCAGCTTCGTTTTTTGAATTACCGCGCGTCAACGTTGTTATGACTTTAAAAATATTGTATGTTAAACAAGAATTAACTAAAATTAAACACATAATAAGAATTAAAATCGATCTTTGCATTGGTGTTATTCATAACTAGATATATTTTTCTACGTAAAAAAACGTGATGAACTTTAATAATTGTAAATAAATTATATGATATATTTTTTGTAAATATGTCTGAATAAGGGGGCAATTATGTCACTTAATAAATTGTTTAAAATCAATAAACTATTTGGGAGCAAATAACCCTTTACTTTCGACATCAAAACAGATCATTTGGATAGAATTAAAAGCTGTTTAACTATGCTCTACACTAATGGGCAATGATTGCAATTGTATTTACAATTTTATTCAGTACATATATTGTAAACTTAGAAATTATTGTAACAATGATGACAATTTGATTTTAAATACGTTTATCCCTCCATCTGTTTATATTTTGGTACGAACTTTCCATCCGATATTTATAAATGTCTTAAGGGATGTAGGTATTTGAATGGCAGAACCCCCCCCCCCTCCCACAAATTTCATAGGGGCGCAGAAAAAGAATATTTACTTATAATATATTTGTCATCTACTACTTCATATTTTTTATCAAAATATCAACCTAACTTTAAAAAATTGCTAGGGGTGGAGTTGGCGAAAAATGAGAAAGCACCCCCACAACCAATTTCGCTCTGCTGTCTCTTAATGTACATATAAATTACTGTTTCCTAAAACTATGATTGTAACCCCTCCCTGCTTGCATATCAATTTCATATTTGATTTATACGATTTACATAAAAGGCCTAGAGTCTCCAAAATTCCAAAAAATCACACGCCTGCAATGAGGTATACATTTTTATCAAAATTTATTTGTTGTCCAACATGATGAATTAATCCTACTTTAAAATTTAGACTAGATAATTTCTTGTAGAATTAAGTATACTAAGATAGTCAGTTGTTAAACACGTTCTTGCATTGAATTAAAAATGTGTAAGAGATACTTCAAGACAAGAATGTTGTAATATTGCTGGTTGTTTCACTGTTTATGACTAATGGTTAAAATTGCATCTTGATCAAAATGAAGCAAATTTATCATTGTAGCAAAACGGATTTTATTTATCAAGTATTTTACATTTCCTCTCTACACAGCGACTAAAATAAAAATCACATAAGTTGATTTGTCCATAGCTAAATATACAAATAATATTACACATGAAGCCGAATATGATTCCGAGAAATCTTTCATTCAAGGTATATCAATGATCAAGCTATCATTTGTTTTCGTTGAATAAAAGAAGAAGTATTGTTCACTAGGCAGTCTGTCGTTGGGTTTGACATCAACTTCAACAATAATAACAAAGCAAACAACGTAGAAAATACAATCTGATTACTTAAATTAAATAAATATGCCGATAATAAAACATTTATCCACTCTGAAAATCTGAATAATTAATATAAAGCAGTAAATATGCCTACAGAAAACAACATTAGTGCAGATCTCAATGGTAAATAAGTTCTACAAGGCGGTAGAATTTGAGTTTATTTTACATAGTTGAACAACAAGTCCAAAACAATAAAAAATATTTATTTTGAGATAAGTTCAAAACTTTAGTTAAAGTCATGGAATGTAAAAGTCAAAACTGGACAGATTTCAAAAGTATTCATAATAACACAATGTACTGGCTTTAATGAAGAGATGCTTTTCCTGTTGAGATTCAGCATAATTCAATAAAATCAATAGAAAGCCCACCAAGGTAAAGAAATGAAATGATGGTTTGAAAAGTACCTAGAGTAAATAATAGGGAAAACCATTGAGATCCCTGAAAGATTGAGTGAGCAAGCATCGGAGAAAGTGGGGAGGATAGATAGTAAGTACAAGACCTCTTATTGGTCACCGGGTTACTATTTGTGAACATTGTTGGAAGTGTTTGGAGTTAGGCCTGTGGATGCGCCGGCTAAGCCATGAGATTGGTGTAGAGATGAGGACTTCTGTTTGAGTAGGGTCCAGTCAAACACATAGTCAAATACAAAGTTGAGGGTGCGGAAAAGACAGCGAAAGTTCTCTCGAAGATACTTGTAGTCGGGTGTCTCCTCAAACTTGAGTGTCCGACAGTAGTTTAGGTATTTGGAGAACTCCGGTGGGTAGCCCTTGCACAAAATTTCAATCTGGGTGGATTGCTTTTTTTCAAAGATGCGTTCATACTTCTGTTTCTTGTTGTTTGCCTGTAGACAAAGGATTACGTAGTTTCAAGATAAACAAAATGAATTATAGCAAAACACACAAACGTATTTTATGTACATATAATTGTAATTTAGGTTTGGTTAAAGAAAATGAAATAAGTTATTGATTAATTTGAAGGTTTTTAATACTTTATATTATAAATATATCAAATACTTTATTCCGATCACTAAAATAATAATAATAATGAAATTAAAATCATGACTAAATGATAACAAAGAGAGAGGTATAACGACCACGAAGTTCTCTATGATAGATCAAAACGTAAATTATAATTAATCATATAAAAGGCGTTGATTTCTGTAGTGTGAAACAGGGTAACAAACCAACCTTAAGACCTTGCCATGGTAACTGACTCCGCAGAAAATACATGAAGACATAACCCATTGATTCCAGATCATCCCTCCTTGATTGTTCAATACCAGCATGAGCGTTGATGCTAGCATATCGAGCTGTGCCAGTCAAATTCTTATCATCACGATATGGAATGTGCATTCGAGTGCGGTGGTCCCTGTAAAAAAGTAGTTAAATGAATGCACTAATAACATGATGATATTAAAACAAAAAAAGTTGTTAAAATCACCTAAATTTCTTTGCAAGACCAAAATCTACCACAAAGAGTTTGTTGCAGTGACGTCCAATGCCCATGAGGAAGTTGTCTGGCTTTATATCTCGATGGATGAAGTTTTTCGAATGGACAAACTCCACTCTACCAAGAATCTGGTCAGCCAGCATCAAAACGGTCTTCATAGTAAAACGACGACCACAGAAGTTAAAGAGATCCTCTAAACTAGGTCCAAGCAAATCCATCACCAAAGCATTGTATTGGCTCTTGACCCCATCAGGACCAAACCAGCGGATTCTGGGAATACCCACACCCTCCTAAATAACAGAAAACATAAAAATAATGAGAAATACGGATGATTGAATACAACATAAAGAATCATTATATTCTTATACCTGAAGAATCCTGTATACCTTGCTCTCATAGAGCAGTTGTGGATGGCGTGCACTAATGGGTTCTAATTTGACAGCAACCTCTTCACCCGACGAAATGTTATGACCAAGATAAATGTCTCCAAAGGAGCCGGATCCTATTTTGCGGACAAGTCGCCATTTTCCACCTACTACAAATTCATTACGACTGGACTTGCTATCGTGTACTTCCTCCATTCTGTAAACAACAAAAAATTGAAAGAATTTAAAAACAAGTTTTATATTGATAGTCAAAACTAACATTTTGGCGAAATATAAATCAAACGAAATTATAATAAAATTTAGTAAAAAATGTAAATTTTCTTATATTAGTATAGTCCGGGATCCCAGAGGGTCAATATTTAAGTGTTGAGTTGCAGAAATTGTACATTATTTTTATAAGCATTTTAGTGCTTTTCAATATTAAAGAATAGCTAATGAGACCAATAATAAAAAAGCCATGCCTCATAATAGATTTATTAATTTTAAAAACAAATTGCTTTACTTAAATCAATCTAATCCCTTATTAATCCTGAAAAAATTGATTTTATATTACTGTTTGGATATTTATTAACAATAGTAAAATTGAATTTTGGTTAACAATCATAAGTTCACTTATACAACTAAAATCCTTTTCATCTAATTGGAACTCCACCTAATCAGAAACAAAAATGCTTGCATTTTCCTTGTTCCAATTAGCAGGAGTAGAATTTATTTTGTTTTAAAATTCTTATTAGTAAATGAAGTACAACTTGAATGAGTTTTCTTAAATAGTCTCTGCTTGAAATATTTCAAACCAATGTAAATATATTGATGAAAAAGCATAATGAATACTATTATTTATAATTAAGAAAAAATTTTATTTTTAGAATTAAGTAGACCAATGTAAAGTTATGAGTTTTATCTAGCATATATTTGTAGAAATGTGTTTATTATGTAGATAGGAAGATAAGCACACTACAAAAATGGTTCCTATACTTTATACAATAAAACACATATGATGCAATAAATTTAAATCAATACATTCATTATCTAATGGTGACTTTAAAAAATATAATATAATAATACTTTATTTAATGACAATACATAGTAAATATCAAAGTTGGAATATATAGGTAGGTATATATTTGATGAATCTTACTATTATTATGAGATATAATTACACATTTATACTTATATTGCAAGTATTCATAGTCTTTGTCATCCTCATATCTTCATTATCATATATACTATTTGATTTTAAAATGTTTTGATCAATTAGGTAGGAATGTCTGTCATTCAGATCAATACAGTTATGTGTGATTCACAACTGAATGCATGTAAACTCCATTGTTGATATTGGCATATGCTTGCCAACTGTCTGAAATTACATAGCTTTCTGACAGGATGTACTGCAGGAAAATAGCCTTCAAAGTTAGTGCTGTATGGTCAGGAACTTCAACCGTGAAGCATTTATTGCCTCCACACTCTACTCCACCAAAAACCTAATGTCCTTTATGCCATTGACATCAATTGTATTAGCAATGAAAAAACTGCTTTCATTGATTTTAACAATGATTGGTTCACCATTCTCTCTGATGACTCCAACCTCTGCTGAATTATAAATTAACCATTGTTTACAAACATCTTGGCAGAAGTTGGACCAATCAACAATGGTGTGCCATTTTCACCAAGTGCCACCTCATGTTTAATTTCATTTTGGGACATGTTGCAATACTAGCAGTAAATGAGAAATACAAGTTTAGATTGGGAGAGGTGGCTCCCAGAGAAGAATGAGCCCAGTAAGATACTTTTAAAGGTTTTACACTGTTTACAATACCACTGATGACCATCAATTTCCAGATCATATTTGTTAAGAGAACAATGAATGTCACACATTTCCCACTGCAGAGAGTTTTGAATAAGTTGCTGAGCAGTAAGCCTATGTAGAACAGACATACTTGTTTGAATAACTGCAACTAATTCAGTTAGCAATAATTTTCTTTAAGTATTTCCAAACTGAATCTATATTATAGTATATAATTTTTTACATTTCTGTATCAAATCTAAATAGAATTCAAAATTTGGTTTTTACATAGACCAGTAAAAATGTTGGCTATGTGAGTATACAGGGATGAGATTATGGTTAAGTCAAATCCTCAAAAAAAATCTGGAAGACTTGATTATCAATCAAGGGTATGGCTACATGGTAGGGTAGCCTATAAAATCATTGCAAGAATTTTTAGGTTTTAAGACCTAGAATGCATCTAAGGGCATATAGAATCCTCAAATATTGATCTGAAGATCTATAAAATGAGTTGTTTTTGACAGTGCAGTTCATTTTTTTAAAGGTAATTATGTACAAAGATCTTGTGTAGGGAGAGAGATCACAAAATATAACTGTAAATTTAAAATTCAAAGAGATTTTTTGTGACCCCCCACCCCATATTTTTTAACCCTGATTTAAACGAATTACAAAAATTATCATTACCAGTCTGAAACCTGCAGAAGAATCTCATACCTGAGTATAAACAAAAATTGTCAGATTAGTGTTATGATAAATGTTTTAATCAATTAATTGTTTAATTGATCAATTAGTTTTTAGTTTTATTTAAACAGTTTATTAATGTGTTTTAAATATGTTTATTAATCCATTAACAATATTAATTGTCAATGTAATTATCTATTCACACTATGTGGTAGTAAAATCCTGACTCTACATTCAGTTTTCACATGTGTTTATTGTGATAATTTTATGCCTAAGATTCTAATCATTTAATCTGTTTAAATATATAATTGCTGTCTGTATTTTCAAGATATTAGCAATAAGTATCACTGAAAAAAACCTCAGTTTGTGTTGGCAACATTTTACCAATCTGCACTTATTACTAATATAATTACCAATTGATTCAAAAAATTATTTGAATCATATATTTTAATATAATAAAATATAAAAACAATATTTTTTTTATTTGTAATATAATTATTATTTCTTAATTTAACATAAAGCAGTTTATAAAATTTTATTGAATCAATTAGTAATGTGCCCAACATTCACACTTTTGATTTCTCTATTTGAAATTTAAGGGATTAAAGGGTCAATTAAAAAACAGTTTATCATAGTATTTTTAAAAATAATTATTTTATATATAATGTTGTTAACATTATTAATACAGGGTTGCCATGCTTTTTAAAAAATCAAATTCCCAGACTTTTTCTTGGACTTGTCATGGTTTTACCTTAAGTAAATTGTTGGAAAAGATCTTCATTAGGAGCCATTAACTGTAGAATGTTGCCAAAATTAGTAACACTATTAAATAAAAGTAAATAAACACTGCAAAACTACTAAATGCAACATTCCAATATAATAAAAATATAAATGTAGCTTACCTACTGAAAGAATAATGTGCTGTCACTGCTTTTAAGGTAAAAAATACCTCAGCTTTTAATATATCTGTCTTAAAAAATGTGTATGAGATAAATATATGAATAAATTAGAATTAAGTGTGAAAATTTTTGAGGTTATTTTGATTAAATAAATGTATTAATAAATTAGAATTTAAATGGAGTGAGAAAATTCTTGATGTTATTTTTACCTAGAATACATATAAAGGGGTGTTAAATATATAATAGATCATTTTCCCTTATACTTCATGAAATTTTCCAGAAATATTTATAAATACCCTGACTTTTTGCTTTATATCTAAATTCCCTGACTTTTCCTTGACCAGTGGCAACCCTGTAATATGTACAATAATTATCATTTTTAGAATGAAATGGTCAGGACAGATATACCTATAAGTTTAACAATATAGAATTAAATTTCAATGATGTTTAAACAGATATTTTTTATATTTTTCTAAAATTAAAAGGTTTTTAAGGGGCATTACAAAATGAAAGGGTTCTCAAGGAGGCATGAGAACACTCACACTGTTGACTGTCCACTATAGATCAAAGTCAAATTTTATTATAATTAGTTTCAGAATTTTTTTAATAAAGCACAAATGAAATATTACCTTTTCAAAGCATACGCTAATGTATTTAATTTAAAAACTTTAAATATGAATAACTTATAAATAATACTAAACACTAATAGAAATACTAAGGCTAGCGCCAAATCCTAAGACCTAAAAATATTATCGAAAGTGAAATTCGTTTAAAATCCCTGATCGTTATGATCGTTTCCAACGCTTTATAATAGTTATTTTAAACAAATTAAAATACTCGTAAAGATAAAAAGTTAAAGTTAATAAGGGTAATAAGTTAAATAATTTACTAAATATTAAAACACCTCATTCTCTAAATGTAAAATATAATTATTTTATAATTTATACATAATTTATTATAAACAATTTAATATTTTTTGCCATTTTACTAATTTTATCATCAGCAATCTTCATGTTGTCACGCCTACGCGTTAGGCTATAACTAACAGGTTTTCTAAATCAGCTTTCGTAATCAGCTATCTAAATTAATGTATTTATATGTTATCTTATACCCCTAAAAATGAATGGTCAATGTTATATATACACGGCCATTATATAAGATATATACCATCTTATTTAATATTATGGTAAACCATAATTAAAACCATTTGTGTATAAATGTTCAAAATACGGTAGATACGTATATTTTTTGTTACATATCCAGTACATATCCATATATATCGATAACTTTTATACGTTTCAATCTGTCGATTATAAATGTGGATTTATGCTTCTCATTTTCATTATTCCAAACTGCGGTTCAACTTCAACACCAAATTAAATCACACCCGACATGAATATTTTGCGTACATTTTAAGAAGAAAAGTTTATGAGGTCATGGAACTCATCAACTGTTACGCGGGGCAAGCGGAGATATTAGTTTTATTGGTCTATATATATATATATATATATATATAAACAGCTGCATTGCCTTGAGAAGTATCATTGGTAAACTTATACTTTTTACAGCTTCCGATCAGGATACTCCTATGTAATGTGTAGGAAAAACACTGGTCAGGGTTGCAGAATAAAACATAAAGTAGATCAAATCAGATCAAGTATAGCTCTACGTCGTAATGACCTCGCTAAATTTGAATTCATACGAGCTACGAATGACTCCTCACTGAGAAAACGGTGCGGATCGGTTTCGTGACAATACTGTTTTTTAGATTAATATCGTAATTACATCTCTAGATTGGCAAACTACCACGTCCCAAAACGAGAAAATCAATTGCAAACTGATTAAAATAAATAATTCTCCAAAAAAATATAATGTTATAAAGATATATAGCATATACGACAACAGAGACTCATAATATGTATAAAAACAAAAAAGAACTTACTTGTGCAAAGATATACTGACGGATTTGGTCTATTTCATAGCTCTATTCGTAAAATTATGGGTCGAACAAGATTTCACCATTTTGTCTTTTTGCCCGTTTTTATTTCTAACATAATTTAATTTATATTAAATATTATTACGATATCAATGGTTATATTATCATAAAAAATGTTAAGATATTGCAGACTGTCAGTAATAAAACAAACAAACGACTAAAACATGCAATTTCTGAAAGCATACCACGATACACAATATTTTGTGAATCAACGTTCAAGCTCTAGTTTCCACGTTTATGCTTACATATGAGTCCAGCGATTGTGCAAGTCAGATACTTTCAGGTCTTCCGTTTTGTCCACGGCTGCCTCCAAACTGACACTGACAGCGTGGTACATTTCAGTTCCGCCTTCAGACAATTGCAGAGTCCGCTGCACTCTTTCTTGCATGAACACTGAAACAGTATTGACCAGGACGCAGCTTCTGCAGGAAGCTCCATCCAATGCGGATGCCATTTCATAGCTTCATTTTTCTCCATACCCATGAATCAGGCGATGGCACATCTGGATATTCCTCATGCATTTGTCTCCATATGAATCCAGCCTGGTATATTGCGCGCTTTGTATGCTAAAACAGCTGACAGCTCAAGAAGCAATTGAAGATATAATGACAGATATAACTGGAAGTTACCTTCCCGGAGTGATTTCACAAAAACCAAGAGAAAGAGTTCCTCCTTCCAAACATTGTACCAGTAATCAAGCTGGGGTGCTCCATGTGACGGTGTGTGCATACCTAGCTCTTTTGTCATGGGAAGACAAAAGAAGAATATCTGCCTTTCCAGGTGTGGAAACCTCCTCTTCTGATAAGATGCTGGTCCACCCACTCCCATCCAGAAGGTCTCCTAATGTTGACGGAATGGCCATTTTGATATGGAGTCCTCCAAGATCAACCACAAACTTGTCTTCTCCATTAACCTCTGGCCAATTCCACTGTACGAGTTTCGCAAAGGCAAATAGTGGTTGTCTAGGGATACGAGAACTTGTTCTGGCTTCTCTGACAATATCCATGGAATGTCGAATCATTCCATTCGAATCACCCTCCTTGTCTGCGTCTGCGTATAAATACTTTATTGATGGTCTCATACTCGTATTTTAATTCGAATATTCTGGTAATAGACGTAAGCGTGTGTTCAAAGCAAAGATAGAGAATTTTGGAATGAAGGAATGAAAAACGGAAATCCATATCTATGGTTCAAAGTAAGGCTGCTTCTAATATAATATTATCACAAACTGTATTGATCGATACCATTTGAATTCCTATGAATTTCTATGACTTCTAGCATTAATATTTGCAAGAATTTAGTTCATCTTACTGTGTTGTGTTATTATTATGCTTTATACAATTTTATTTAAACTTTTACACATTATAGATGACATCATTATCAAACTTTTACTAATGCATATTATATTCAATTTTTTTTTTAATTTTATTTAATTTTATTTTTTTAAATTTTGGCATGCGGGCAATAACGGTCATATGTTTGAAAATAACATATTTAAATGCTTTTATTATATATTTATATTAGTTCGTATAATATAAAATATTGGTCTATCTTGCCTAGCTTTTGAGTTATAGGCCATTTTAAAATCTAATGGCGTCATCTTGGAGTTTTGGCCATAATTCCTGTTCCGCTAAAAATCTGGCTTTGCACTGTAGCTGAAATCAATTCATGTATATTCAGCCTGATATGTGCCAATTTTGGTGCTTTTAACACCAAACCTTCAATTCTTATGATATTTGACACAAACCAGCCTCACTCACTATAGAGCTAAAAAGCCGAGGTTTTGTGACAATTTATCTGCATGAAATACAATAGAAAAAAGTTATAGAGTTCGGGATTAATTGCTATTATAGCTTCAAGGAAAAGATTTATACCTCTTTGATATAACTAACATCTGTCATCAAGTGAAGAAAGACGGTTTTGATGACAGATGTTTTTTAATTGTATTAATTTATTTCGCTGCAATTGAGAAATATTAATAGAATGTTGATTATTCAATAAAAAAATAATAAAATGTTTTGTATATTTTGAAATTTCTCATTATTTCTCATTTTGCAAATTTCTTTTTATTAAAAATGTGTATAGAATTAAAAGTAATAATATCAAAATTACAATTAAATGTTTTATTCATAAATATGAAAATAAAATACATTAAGTAAATATATAATTTTCAATGCACATGGAAATATGCCATTTATGTAACACATGGAATACTAACTATTATAAAGGTTTCTTATTCTATAAACTAAAACAAAATTTACTAGTAATATTGAAAAATATTTTCCTGTTAATAGTAATATAAAAATATGTAATATACTTTAATTCATAAATTATGTACAAATACAGCAGACTTTTATAGCTTGGATTATTTAATACTTAAAACATACTTTCGTTCGTCTAAATCATTGGCTTTTATGTTACTTGGTATTGGAACCTTAAAATACATATGTATAGGTTTATTTCAATTAGAAATAAGTAAATATTTAATATTGATCTAATTAATATAGCTCATAACGAATTGAATCTAGATCTCTCTTAGTGAATCTTTCCGTAGAGTCTATTTTTTGTAACATTTCACGATTGTAATCTTCATACCAGTGCTTTTTGTGCTGATAGGTCTCAGCAAAGGAGTTCTGAACTGCGACTGGTCGGGCATATTGGTTTCTAGGAGGGATTGGATTGTGGCTCATTGTGTGACTTGAGCCTTGAATATAACCATTTTTATCTGTTTTACCCTTTTGGTACAATACTTCTCCTGGCTTCCATTTAAGAAATCGACGTGATTTTGATCGGTCTGAATACCCATTCATTGCTCTTTGATTTTGACTCATTTGGTCCCAATATTTCTCCCCACTGGTTTCCTCCAGATCTTGATCCATTGCCAGGGATCCAGCAGCACTGGTCTTGATAGGTGGAACCACTGGGTGTGTGTGGTCGTCAGGAAAATATACTGGAGGAGGTAAATTGTTATTTTCTTCGTGACCTTCCGATTCGTAATAATAATTATGACCGGATTCGTTGTGATCCAAAGGGCTTTGATGATCAGTCACCCAACCGATGTCTACCAATTCCGGATTGGGCGAAAAATTGCGAGGACGCTGCTTTGGGTGTCTTTCCAATGCCTGTGTGTGCTGATCTGCATAGGACGGTTCTACAACTGGTAGGTCGGGTTTCACTGAATATTGACTGTAAATTTTGCTGGATTTTGTTTTGGTTCCTGCAAGCAGGTGGTCAACGGATGCTGGTGGTAACAAAACTTCTAGTTGATCCCGAGTTATCATTTGAGCCTTCGGATGTGGCTTCGGGCGCCGAGATGGGCTTTTTGTGACTGGCGCCGGAAGAATATCTCTTGGAGAGTAATCAAAATCCCTTTGAAATTGGCTCTTGGCTACACGAGGAAGTTTTGTTTCCAACTCTTCGTTAGTGAAAACTAAAACTTTATCATTATCTGCTCCAGAATCAAAATCAATTATTACCGGTGCTCGTTTCTTCCAATTTCGACCGACAGCAGTAAAACTATCGGTTGGCTTTGGCTTAACTCTTTTCGTTTGTTTTATTAATTGACCACTGCTGTCCTGAACGATCTTTGATGATACTTCAGGGAAGAGATTAAACCTATCCATGTAACTGTCCAGTGCACTGATGTTTTTGATTCTACCGTCTGAACCTCTTCTTACTGTAGGTTTCGGAGGCGAGCTTGGTTCACTGCGAACAACTTCTTCATCTGGTTCAGAAAAAGGCTCAAATTCAGGCGGTGGTTGCTGGAACAATTTCACTTCTTTGCTTTGCGTCATACGTTTTTTGACTGTTTTCATTTCTTGTGGTTTTGTCAATATTTCCTTTTTGGATTTTTCCTTTACCGGATTACTATTTTCAATTGTCTTAGAATCAAAACTTTTTGGTGGAGGGGATTCTTCTACAATTTCTACTTCTTCTTCTTCTTGTAAATCTGTATCCTCAAAATCAGATTTACCAATTGACTTCACTGATTCCTCTGGAAGTAAAAGACCAGATATTTTCCTGGCTGACTTTGATGAATCAAGAGCCGCTGTAGATAGTTTAGCTTCTGATCTAACAGTCTGACTGACGGAGGATGTTTTTCGGGTTGTAGAGACTGATTGTTTCGACGGAGCTACTGCTGTCTTAGTACCAGTCTCCGGGGAGTGAATTGTTGATTTCTTCTTAGAAGGCTGACTGCGCTCAGTAGGAATCTGATCTGCTTCATTCACAGTGGACAGTTGTGATAGGACGTTGCGCCTGGTTTTGTCTAGATTTGCTTCGTTGGCAATTTGTTTTGGTTGTGACTGAAGTCTCTTGGGAGTAGTTTTCGGTTTCTGATGGGGTTGAGATATTCTCGGTGTCTTATTCCTCGGAGTCAACAAGACTTGTGGCTTCTCTTGAGCTTCGGAATTATATGACGAGGCTTTTGGTTCAGTGCGTTTTATTGACACTGGTCGAGGTGTCGCTTCTTTAGACTGCTTCGAGGGTGGTTCACTGTGATTTATCTGATTTGGGAAATTTCTTTGAATCGGACGTGATTGACGTGGCGCTTTATCCACCTTCTTACGAGGTGGCGGAGAGGGTCTTTGGGAAGAGGAGACACTCGCGTTGTTGTTAGTTTGCAGAGGTCGGCGACTGACGCTCACAGAGGCATGACGTTTGTCAAGTCGTGAATAGTCAACGTACTCCTTGCGTGCGGGTTTAGGTTCAGGAGGAAGACGCTTATCAATTCTCTTTCGTTCTTCTTCCGATATGTTTGGCTTGTTGTACTTTAACCACGGCAGTGTTTCTTGATAAATCTAAATTACGAAAAATAATGTTTATTAATTAAATATTCTCAGTCACCAAAAAAGATACGGAGTTAGTCAATTATTCTCAAACAATTGGTAATCTATGATGCCTCCAAATATATTATTATAATACTGTCCAAATATCTTTCTTTGCAAATCTATTTCATTTATAATGACACAACGATTTATATAAATTTTTGAACAAAATTATTATTATTATTATTATTATTGCTATTGCTATTTATATTATTAATTAAATCAACTCATTTACATTAATAACATAAACTTTCCAAAAAAGTTGCAACTATTAAATACTCAGGATACTCACTAAACCTCAGTTTTCAAATATTTAGACATTTAAATTTAAAACATTACATGTAATGAGGCATGTAATATTGCCATATTATGTCAGTCAAATTCTCCAAATTCAACTAAAAATCTCTCAATTATGCTGTCTCTACTTGGTGGAACACTCAGTCATGCTGTTTCTACTTGGTGGAACACTTAGTCATGCTGTTTCTACTTGGTGGAACACTTAGTCATGCTGTCTCTACTTGGTGGAACACTCAGTCATGCTGTCTATACTTGGTTGATCTCTTTGTCATGCTGTCTCTACTTGGTTGATCTCTTAGTCATGCTGTCTCTACTTGGTTGATCTCTTAGTCATGCTGCCTCTACTTGGTTGACCTCTTTGTCATGCTGTCTCTACTTGGTGGAAACCTTAGTCATGATGTCTTTACTTGGTGGAACACTTAGTCATGCTGTCTCTACTTGATGGAACACTCAGTCATGCTGTCTCTACTTGGTGGAACACTTAGTCATGCTGTCTCTACTTGGTGGAACCC
>JAUZNC010026261.1:0-22386 GCA_034780395.1 Vannuccia rotundouncinata | reverse complement strand
CATCTTTTATGAGCCCTCATTAAAATAGTTTAGTGAGGGGCTCATTGAGCGCGTTTATGAGCGTGTCTCTTGAACACTCTCCAACGCTACTAGTAATTAAACTAGCCCTCCCACACATCACTTACTGCCAAACATTATTTGGTGAGGCATCTTGCAAAGCACAACATCTTCTTGAGCATAGTTATAATGCTGCTGCAAGAAACTTTGATACAATGGCCAATCTTCTGCGATCAACAGAAACCCTAGTGTGAAAAGTATGGAACAAGGGAGCATCAACAGGTCTTAAATCTTAGCTTTATGAATGATGCCCTTCCTACTTCCTCATCTACTTGGGGTGAACTTTATATCCCACAGCCTGTCCCCTGAAGTTAGGGCAAATGGCATTCCAACAGGGGCCCCTAGAATTATGAATGACTTATCTTTGAAAATAAACAATTAAATATTTGATTTTTTGGATGTTTATCTATCAGACATGGGAATTTTCCGGGATTTTTGTATCAAAAAAATAATTTTTCTACTCCCATGCCTGATCTATTTATATTCTCTTTTTTACTTAATATATCATTCCAATACTGTACATGATATAGCAGCGGAATAAAATTAATTCAATAATACAATATGCATGTTATAATTAGCAGTTTTTTTTTATATTCAGTCTCTAATTTCTTTTTAGAGCTGTGCAATATATTGACAGTGACCATCCAGACTTTTCTATTTATTATATAATTTATGACAAACCTTTCTTCGGATTTAGTGTGCTGTTATATTTTGATACATAATTTACTCACAGCAGAACATTCAAACATAAATTATATAACCTTCCAATATAACCTGTATCTGCTTTCCATGGAATATTATATATTTCAAATAATTACAAATTGTGAAGAATTTTATTTTAGATACACATAAAAATGAGAAATATAATTTGAAACTGCTATAATTTGTATAATCTAACTTATATTTATTGATAATATAAATTTGAAAGGATAAAAAATTAGTTAGGAAATTATGTTATTTTGAAATAAATATCTATATTTTGCTTGATAAAATGATTGCATAATTATAGTTTAGAATAGTACCCGGATTATTGTATATCAGATTATACAAAAATATACAAACAACTCAATAATTATTTTGAAATATCTGAATAGTTTTGAAACAAAAAGCATTTATTGAAAAATAAAATGTTATTGGTTTAGAAACTCAACTATATTATAGAGAATTCATCAGCCAATAAGAATAAAGAATTTGAATTTTTATTGTTGCTGTTAACTGAGATTTTACATGTCCAGGCACAAATGGTTAAAATAATATTCATAAAATCCTTAGTTAAACCCTTTTTGGGTATTTTTTGAATATTTTAATCATTAAAACCATTTCAAATTTCTCTTTTTGGAACGGTAAAAGGAATATACTTTCCATAATTACTAAGTCAATATTTGTTTTGATATTGAACTTTACAAAACTTCGAACACACCCGATCTTAAAACTCCTTTCTTTGCCAGTTTGCATAAAACTTTCTCACCAGTTTGTAATAACCCTCAATCCATCCCTTCAATTACAGCACCACCTACCCTCAACCTTAATTGTATGTCACATTCTTCTTCTAAATTGCTGATCCATACAAAACAAAGCTACCCTATTTAATGAGCATGTTGCTGACAATAATATAGACATTGCAATATTATCTGAGACCTGGCTGAATTTTGATGGGGCAAACGGTACAACCATTCACGAGTTGGTTAGTATTGGTTATTCCATTCTATATCGCAACCCTTTTAGTTGCATATATCTCGCCGAATTTGATCTATTGACTTGTAGTATTTTCGTACTGACATTGACTCTATTGTCAGCAACATTTCTGATTGTCAGGACAATGTTGATATCTTATCTGAAAACATTGATAAGTCACTAAAAATCAAATCCTGGGTTAAGTTAAACAAATGCAAAAAAATGTTTGAACCATGGATGACACCTGATATAATGAAAAAACGATCGTTTAGTGTGCGTATTAACAACAAGTAGTCTAAAGTACATTCTCTTCACTACGGTGTTCCCCAGGGTAGCGAGTTGGACCCGCTGTTGTTCACTGCGTATATTACACCTCTTGGTGAGCTGATATCGTCGTTTGGTGTTTATTATCCTCTTTATGCAGATGACACAACTTTGGGTCTCTTTTGATCTACCATGAAAAGATTCTGCTATTCCTCGACTCGAGAAATGCCTTGAGAGTGTCTATACCAATGGATGGTTTCAAATAAACTGCAACTTAATGCTGCAAAATCGAATTTAGTTGTTTTTGTGAAAAAGAACAGAATTAATGGTCTTCCTATTATTATGAGACTGAACGGTTTTGATATTCTTCCAAAATCTGAAGCACGTAATTTATGAGTACTGTTTGACGAATATCAAATATTAATAATGTTTGTAAATCATGTTACTTCTGGTTAAAGAAAATTAGAAGCCTATGTAAATATCTAGCCATTGACTCCATAAATGCTCTTGTTCAGCGTTCATTACGTCAAGAATTGACAACTGTAATTCTCTCTACATTAACCTTCCTGATAAAGATATTCAGAGACTTCAACGCATCCAGAACTGTGCTGCTCGTCTAGTAACAAATGTCCGTACCTCGTCCCAACCATTACTGCGATTGCTCCTGTTAGGGACAGAATTGAATTTAAAATCCTACTTCTTTCTCATCAAATTATCTACGGGAAAGCTCCGCATTATTTAACAAAACTCCTCCAACTGCGTGGTATCCGTAGAACCACTGGGTTTTCCACTAACCCAACATTAATTGTTCCTATCCCAAAGGACAGGTTCCAGAGCCTTCTCCGTAGCAGCTCCCAAACTCTGGAATGCCATGTCACCTGATCTTTGCTCTATATCTGATCATGAAACCTTTAAAACAAAATTAAAAACTTATCTTTTTCGAAAGAATTGAAACTCTTCATCATTATTATTTTATCCTATATTATTCTGACGTCTTCGGACAGGCGGCGCGATAGAAATATATAATTATTATTATTGACTAAAGATTAATATATAAAAATAATATTTTAAATATCAGTTCAGAAATCATTGTCTATGTTAGCTGAAGGTATAACTCGTTTGCTTTCATATTGCCCAATGGATATTCATAAATTAAGAATACATAACACGGGTCACTAATATCCAGCTGCAAGTCATTTACTTTAATAAGCGCTTTATTTTAAATAAGTCATATCTCAATTTTTAATGCAATTATGGGGTATAAATATATTATTCAGTCATAAAAATTATTAGTTTTAAACTACTTTTGAATTTTTTATTTATGTTATGTATTAATTATCACTTTTAAAATTCTTTTTATTAATGCAGGCAGGAATATTATTATTAAATGATCTAATCAAACTATTTTAAGTATAGTATTATGATTTTATTTCAATTACAATTCATTACAAAAATTTTCCGTCTTGTATTGTTTTTAAAAAAGATCAGTATTAAAATATTTTTAACACAATTATGATCTTTCTTTTTAAGGATGCAGCTCTTCTGACATATGAAGGAGTTCAAATTCAAGGAAAACAAGCTATTATGGAAAAATATAGAGTAAGTCTTAAAATTGATTTAAATAAATTAAAGTATTTGTTGAGTGAATAAAACCCTGTTTTAGTTTTTTTTATTCTAATGGAAAGTAATTATTGATGATGAAATATTTTTATACTGAATAATTAAATTAAAGAATGAAAAATATTTAATATTTAGCGCAGATTCAACCAAAATCCGATGTTACAATATATTTATTACTTTGAAAAAATGTGTTTTTAGACGTTACCCGGAACATTAAAAGTGGTCGTCACAAGTATCGATTGTCAGCCGACAGAAAATGGAGTTGTTGTCTTTGTCATCGGTCAACTCAAAGTAAGTTCTATGTATATATTGTTATAGCTATTGCATATTCGTTAAATATATTCATATAATTATGAACACGTTTTTTCCACATTTTCAGTCGTCCGATGAAGATCGGCCACTACCATTCAGTGAGAATTTCTTTCTAAAACAATTTGGAGCCAGTTATTGTGTTACAAATGCCATGTTTCGACTAAATCTGCACAATTTTTGACTGCATACATGACTTGTATTGTGGACTATATTACAGTTGCTATCGTATACTGGTTTCATACATGATTCAGCATTATACTGCCCACTCCAGCCTTTCCTTGTAATCCAATAAATTCGTGATTTTTTAATTCCTTTTTGTCATCGCAATCTATAGCCTGCATATTTATTATTCCTAATCAGCTTCAACAACTGTAGTTACATGAACATCGTTTTTCAATTGAGATCATTATCACTTGTGATTTATAATGAATTTTAAAGATTGATTTTTGTTTGATTTTATATTTTTCATTTCAATGATCCGAAATTTACTTTCTCTTATCTTCTGAAACAATGTCATAATGCTTTCATTTTACTCATTTTCCCAATTATACAAATTATACTATTTTCACTACTACTTAATTTTGAGTAGTATATACATTAACGTTGTTATGTTTAATTTGTACCATTTATATTATATTCATATTATATTATGCTTTCTTTAGATAATATCATTAAAATATCAACAATTTGGTATTTTTATGTACCATTTTGTTCAGATTAATTCTTTTATTTAAAAGAATAATTTGCAGGTCGATTGCTTCTTTTAATCACTAAATATATTTTTCATTTTTAATAATTTGCTTATGTTTATTTATATGTATTAATTCAGGGCCGTAGGAGCTGGTCGGGCCTTGGCCCGACCAATAACTAGCCTGCCGGTAGCGCCTACTTAGTCTGTGTATTATCTGAGATGAGTTCAGTTGGATAATAGCCCAGGGAAAGAGTAGTCCTGCAAAATCATGTTTCTGAATGTGTGTCATGTAGCGTACTTCAACATATTCAATGGACAAGTGTCAAACAGAATAATTGGTGTTAAGCACCAAATGAAACTGTACAACCTTCTATTCGGATTAAAATTAGCTGAGACAATTTTACGAATAACAGACAACCTCAGCAAAACAAAGGCAAAATAGAATGTCGGCCGCAAAGGGCCACAAAATAGACATTCATTCCGTAGAAACTTTGAAGAAAATGTGGTAAGACGAGTCTTTCGATTTGTTCTTCGACCGAATCATTAAGTCCCGAGAAGAAATAGGTACTTCAGAACCTGATCTTCCAAGAAAAAAGAATGCTCCAAAGAGCTATGAAATTGGAGCAGGGGACGGATTTCATTACGTGTCAGAAAAAAATCATTACCGGGTTATATACTTTGAAGCAGTCGATCTTGCCATCAGAACAATAACAAATCGTTTCAACCAACATGGCTTTAATAGTTACAGGGAACTGATGATATTTTTTACACATGCAGCAAACAATATTCTCTCCACAGACAGTCTAGAAAAGGTGACTGCATTTTATGGTGATGATATTGACCGAAATCAAATGTCTGCTTAGTTGCAAATATTCAGTACTTGCTTTCCAAAAGACGAGGTTGGGTCTTTGAAGCAATGTATTCTTCTACTTCGAGGAATGACGCCTGCAAAGGGGAATTTTTTCAGTGAAGTTGGTTGCATAGTACAATTGATTCTATAGTTGTGCCAACGACAAATACAGTCAGTGAACGAAGCTTCTCAACTATGAGACGACTGAAAACCTACCTCCGGAACAGTATGACACAGAGTAGATTGAACCATGTACTATGCTGCTGAACGTCTGCAATGATGAACTGGACAGAATTGATCTGAGAGAAATTGTGAACGATTTTGTGTCAGGATGTGAGCACAGGCTCAAAATATTCGGGAGGTTTTATAAGGATAATACTTTTATTTTTCGTCAACAGTGTGTTTTGTTAATTATATTAACATATAATAATAAATAAGTCTATCTTCAAAATTCATTCACATTATGTTTACATAAATATATTTTCATTATCGAGTTTAGGTAATATCTATTTTGTAACATTATAACTTAATAAATGTGAGTTTTGTACAGAAAAAAGGCTTTAATCTTTCAATTTCAAAATCACTATGAGTCCAAAATGGCGCCTATGCAATTCTTGACCCGACCAATATAAAAAAAACTTCCTACGGGCCTGTAATTTACGGAGGGATTCCAAAATAGGACCATAATATTATTGGTTTTATTACAACAAAAATTTAAATCATTTAAAAAAATACGTATACTTATAAAATAAACATTTTTAAAATTACAGAATCGAGGCGCATGCATTTCCCCTACCCATTGTTTTTTATAAATTTAATAATAATATACAGTGCCGTAGGAACAGAAAGGGCCCATGCCCCCTCCCCTTAAAATCCAAGGTAGTTGTATGGTCCCTGCACATCCATACTGTACTTCTATCAATATGTTAACTTGCTATATATATATAATAACACAATATTACTACAAAACAAAATTAACGTTTTGATCAAGCAGCGTTATCATGACCTCGAGTCAGTGGAATATTTTACTTCTTAAAGAAAACGAACATCGTTGAGAAACTGGCCATCCATATAGTGTTCACAAATTGTTCACAGAAATAACTTTGTAGCTGCTACAAGCAGAGTTCATTCATTTGAAAATTACTAATTCATCTTCTGACTGTATAATAAGAGTATTGCGGAGGTAATCAAACGTTTTCAGATGCCCATAAAGTATTTGTATATACGGCGTGTATATTCTCATATACTCCATCTGATTTTGCTTGCAGCAACTATCAGTTATAACGCTCGTAATTAGCCGATTATAATTAGTACTTTACGTATTATTATGTTAAACGGATTAGAAATATTATTTTAAACATTTTTTTAATGTTAAGGCCTTTTAAAGTGGGCCCCTTGAATCTGAGCTCCCTTTTTGAGATATTTACTATAAAAACTACAATGCAATTTATAACTAGAAAATAAAAACTTTATAACACTTATTCAAAACATATTTATTGTTATGCTGTTAAATTTTAAAAATGGATAAAAAGAGGGTCCCACAGACTTGGTTTACTCAGAGATATATGTCTTCTGCAAAGAGCCGAATTTAACTAGCTGTGACGTCATTTAATATAAAGATGAGGAAGAGCTGGTTGGGTGAAAACACGACGATTCTCCTATATATATAGTGGCAAACAGCATATAACTAGTTTAATTATAATATTGTAATTTGTATTACAATTTTAATTGAAATAAATAATTCACTTTCAAAAAATATCAAGTGCAGATAATTAAGAAATCTAATTTATATTTATCTGTATAATTAATTTATCTGTGTAACTGCTTGACATTTCATTATATTTATTTTGTGAATAGAATTATTTATTTTCATATAAATTGATACAAATTAACTTGTCTACAGTACCAGTACATCATAATAAATTTGGTTTGAAAACTTTGGAACTAAAAGAATGATAGAAAAGTCGGTTTACCAATGATCCTCTTTTTAAATATACCTATATACATACGAATTAATATTTTTTAAATATAAAACATTAAGGAAAATCGCGAATTTAACTTTTCTTTAAATATATTAAAAAAAACTTTGAATTTTTAGAACTTATTTAAAATATAGTTAAGTTTTTAAATTTCAAAAGAGAAAAATAATTCATATTCATAATTTCGTTTAAAATTTTTTATTATCAAAGATCAAAAAACTCAAAATAGAATCAGGTAAGAAAGTATAAATTAAGAAATTTGAATCTTAAAAAATATAGTTCAATGTTTTGTTAATTATAAAAATATTTATGAGTAGTATCCCTTAATCGTACAAAAAACATTTTTTTGTGATCGTCAGTGTAGTTATTTTATTAGGGAAATGTATAGGCGGTATACCTTACAGTATAACCAAGATGATTTAATGCACAAAAATAGAACTGAAAAATGGAATTTCATCGAGCTTGGTAATGATGTAACACAAGGCAAAATTCAAAACGTCTTTATACTCTACCAAACGTGGCTATTTATTTTGCATAACACTTTCCTTATAATCCAATGATATTCAATAATTACGTTAACAGTAAATGTTGTGTATTTAAATAAACCTAACAACTATCAATATAGATATTAATTGATAAAAAAATAATCATAATAGTAATAAATTTGTTAACACTTTTAAATTGAAAATTGTTACTTTGATTCCCCTTTTGATTCCTAATAAAAAGAATACTAACTGTCTAATTATTGATTTAACAAAATTTATTATTGATTTGAAGACTAAATTGAAAATTTGAAATATATTTGGAAATATATTATAAAATAGTTAATAATTATGATTTAGTTAGTTTTAAAAATAGTTTAATAATACAATGGTGTATTGAATAAGGGCTATAAACAATAAAAAAAAAGGATTCATACAGGTCTAAAAAAGTATTGGAATTGCAAAAATCCATTGTAAAAAAAGTGTTGGCATGTATGAAAATCTTTTTCTCAATTTTTAGTTAGTATTGAGATAAGTTTGATTTTCCAGTGACTATTATAACTTTAAACTGTAATAATGACATAGGAAGCAGGGTGTTGAAGTGTCCTAAAGCCACCCCAATAAACTTAATAAAAATAGCATATTTTCTTAAGATACATTGTCCTAACATGAGTATCACAGCAAAAGGAACTATATATATATACTCTATATAGTGTATATTTCACTACAAATATATAATTGTATATACTATATGTAGGTTTATAATATTTACACTTTTTTTATCATTGAAAGATATTTCAATTTTAGTATAATTTAATTTTATAGTACAATTTTACCTATACAATTGTATATCTGGTTATAATAATTTTGAAAAATATCCTATATGAATGGCTCATACAGTTCTTTGAAAGGCAGTTTCAGAATCTGAATGGTTTTCAATTTTATGTGATGAGACATGAGATTGTGCCAACCACAAACATTTAGTTATTTGTTAGTTATTTAATTAGTTATTGGAGGTCAGTCTGAGAACAATATGAAGTTACTGAAAATCCTGTAAGTCTGCAACAAGTTCCTGACACTAGAGCCACAACAATTTATGCATCCTTTAAGGATATACTTAATTGAATAAATTTGCCTATCACAGATTGTCATGGCTAGGGTTATGACAGTTCTAGCAATTTCCAAGGAAGGATTTCTGATATTGGCAAGTCAATCTAACAAGAAGTTCCAGATGAATATTCAAGAAGGCAGTGGGCTTGAAAAGTTCCCAACTTTCTATGGTCTTCAACTATTTTTCCTTTAATTTCCAGCAGCTGAACAACTTTCAATGACTCTACAAGGAAAAAATATTTCAGCATAAAATGCATTTCAAGATGCAAATGGATAAATTCACCACCTAGAACTCACAAGGAGTAAGGATAAATTTAAACAGTTTTATTCAGACATTGTTCACAGCACTACTGAACTAGCAGATCCACCAACCCTACCTTGACAAAAAAGAATACATGCAAGGCTAAATGATGGCCAAGAGAATCATCATTATACAGCTGAAGTAAAGAGTTATTTTGTCAGCAATTTTTTGAAGTTATTGATTCTGCTAAAGGTGAAATTCAATGTTGATTTGACCAGAAGAATTTCAAAGTCACAAGGCTGATTGAAAAACTACTATTGGATTGTGCAAATGCAAAATTTGAACAAAAACCAATACCTGATTTGCTTCTGACCTTGTATGAAGGGGATTTTGATTTTGCCATGTTAAAGGTTCAACTGGAAATGCTCCCTGATCTTCTTCAAGGGAAATTGTAATTGGTAACAAAACTTGTTACTCTTTGTAATGCCTTTAATAAACAACCAATTTGCAAATTTCTGCTAAACATACTACTTATTTGTATACTTATATAGCTATGTTTTCATTAGATTCTATTGATAACAATTCATTGCAATCACTTTCATCTTCATCATCTCTCTTGTCTAATCCTTTTATTATATAGATTAGATAAAACCTCAAATGGAATAATTTTTTTCTGGGGTAGATAATAGACTTCCATTCATTTCATTTTTCTATGTGGGCTGAACATTTTTACCAATAATCTCAACAAAGCTCAACTGTCCTGTGCAGGGAGTGAATATGTGACTGCATCTCTCAAATTGTATTATCAATGACAGCACTACTTTGGAACTAAATGTCAAAGCATGACAACAAAATGATTTATGATTGGATTTCAACAAATCAAACATCAAGAACTTAGATTGATTTTCCTTTGTGTTATAGATAGTGATTGTGGTAATAAGTGCAAATTCAGATTATCACTTATATCAAATTATTTGGATAATATTCTCAAATTTCAATAACAAAAAGTTATATATATATATATATTTATATAAAGATTAGGTAAATTTGAGTCATTTACATCTGTATATAGCTTATTGTATTTCAATTTAGGTTTTTTTTATATATGTATATACATAAATATTTATATACTATTATTTATATATTATAAGAGCATTCGCTACAAATATAATATTTTTTGATAAAATTGTCTATTTAGCAGACAATTAGAATACAAATTCCAATAAAAAGCAAACATATAATAATTATATGAAAGTACAATATACCTATAGGTACTTATAATATATAAATATATTCACTTTTTTATTATAGAAAGATATTTCAATTTTACTTAGTATAATATAATTTATAATACATTTTACCTAAATAATTGTATGCCTAGTTATAGTAATTTTGAATAATATTCTATATGAAAAACAGTAAACATATAATCTCATATTACCGATAAACATGGAAAATATTGAATTGTATTTAAGTATATATACTAAGTCTAATGGCATTCATATTATATATAAATCGGCATAGGAGGCTAATTGAATGTGTCACACCATATTAGCTGCTGTTATAAATGACCCAAAAATAATTAACCAATGAGGACACGATAAGGATACTAACTAACACTTTTGAATTTATATAGCCATTTGGAGAATAACTTTTCTGTCCCTGAAGACCGTACAGAAAAGGTTAATAATAAATACTATATTTCTGAACAGTTTAATTGTATCTGTTTAGGATAAATTATGTATCCATAAATATTTCCGTATTTTATGATTTTTGTATACTGGTGTATATAACCTTAACTATAGAAATTTAACTATGTGTTAATTTTTTAGTATTTATTTCAATTGCAATGATGTCAACTATATTTTTAGGACAGTCTAATTACATAGCCATGTTCAGCCCCCCACCCCCAATATCAAATATCTTCCTATGCCACTGTATAAGATCTATACCTAGATTTCTTTATTTTTGGATACTTTTTAATGATTTTGTTGTTTTAAGAAGATTTGAATAACAAAGCGCCTAACATATACTGGTTGCCCAATAACACATATATAGTTGTTGGACCAAACTAGAATTCATGTTTATGTTTTGTTGCATGGATCTTGGATAGTCAACCATGTGAATCTCAAAATCATGCTTTATTTGCTCTCTATATTCAAAGAATGTATTTGTTGGGCACATTTTACCGATATACACTTATAACTAATATGTGCTGCACAAATTACCAATTGATTCAGCTGGCAGAATCAAGAAAATTTCAAAAGAATTATTTGAATCATTTTTAAACAAATTTTTACAAAAATCTAAATTACATACAAGCACTTTAATATAATAAAATATTTAATATTAAAACAATAACATTTTTTATTCAATAATATAATTATTATTTTTTAATTCAACATAAAGCAGTTGAATTCACAACAATGATGTGTAAATTATTTAATAAAACAAATTCAATTAAAGCAAACAAAACAAAAATATATATTTTAGTTCTTATTTATACTAGAAATATTATTTTTTAATTCAACATAAAGCAATTGAATTCACATAAATAATATGTAAATCGTTTTGCTAATTCCAAATTGGTAATTTGCTCAGAATAAATTATAATAACTAGTTTAACATCCATATAACATATAAGAATCAGTCCGGTCAATTACAAAATAGTTCTAACAGTGTATTATATAATAATGACATGTTCTAATTTGGTCCAACCAAACAGAAATATTTTACAATTGGATTTCTATGTTGTATCAGTTTTTCATATAATAAATTTCATTCAATATCATTTGTTTCTTAGCAGATGACGCATGATTTTGAGATTCACATTTAATTGACCAATCTATGATTTGTCTGACCAAATGCGAATTCCTATTTGGTTCAACCAATTCTGGATTGGTCAGAATTCACATTTGATCGCCAACAGCTGTGCTTACTTATTATTGCATATTTAGCAAATTACCTAATTGTTATAAGTTTAGATATGCCAACATCAACCAGGCCAAAAAATCATTTGGTTACATCAGCCTGATTTTCTTTAGGTTAAAAAATTTAAGAGTTCTACAATTGCTCTTTAAAATTAATTAAATTGGTTAAAATATTGATTTATTCAAGTTCATTTAAAAAACCTTTTTTTTCAACAAGTAATTTATATTTCTTATGAAATGTCTTGTAAAAGTCTTTAAATTTCTTTACAATATGTTTTACAAACCCCCAATCAATACTATATGTTAGATATTATATCAATGTTAATGTCATTAAATTGTAAATTAAATTCATTTTTAAAATCAAAATATTTTAAAGTAAATAGTTAGCAATTTTGATTTTATTTTCAAACATTTTTATTGTGTAAATTTCGACTTTTTAATACTGATATTTAATAAGATTTATTTATTTGAATACAGTCTTATTAAGTAAAAATATACAATTATATAATTAAAATGAATTAGAAATACAACAGTATATATATATATATATATATTCTTGTTATAGATTGTTTATGAAATATGATTCCATGTAAGTAATAAATAATAGCTGATACCTAACACAAAATCAACATTTTGAACATTTAATATTTCAAAATACTCTTGACAGTGTTTTGAGGATTTTCTTTATGCACTCATGTAAAAGCAGTGTTCCAGCACCTCATTGAGAACACTTGAATTTTGTTCCTATATTAATTATTTATTATGTAAATTTTATGATTTTGTACAATACATCAGTCCATTTCATTTCAAAAATAATACTTTTTAATATATTTATCTGTTTTTATGTGTTTTAAAATGTGGGAACCCTTTGAAAGTGAACTATTTGTAATTAAAAAAATTCTCCATTTTTTCTTATCACAAAAAACGTGAAATTAATATAACTATTTTCTTGAACATTGTATGTTCGTCTAAATATGTTTATAGTTCAAGTGTAACTGTTTTCACTTTACAATACTTTTTTCATTTGTACTAGACACACACACTGATTTCTCTGCATTATAATTTTTACATTTATGTAAATAAAACATATAATTTTGAAAGCTATCTAATCTTATTTACAAAATGTTGTCAATATTCTTTTTATCTCTATTATTTAAAAATATACATCCATACTCATTTTAAAATAGATTTAGTATATATATATATATATAATATATTAATTAACACATATAATATAGATAAACATATTAGTTTTTATGAATGTAATCATAGATTATAAAGTTTTGCTTTTCCATTCACAAGTGTATTTTCTTTCTTAAATTATTATAATATACATTTGTTTATTGAATATATTTAAAATCCTCACAGGTACTCACTCCAATCATATGTTACCAAGTCTTCATGATTCCCACTACCTTCTGAATGGTCAGCTTACGATCGGATGATTCTAGCAATCCTCCATTGACCTCTTGATTCAAAGGGGAAAGTGTCCTATCACCATGTTTATGAACGATGATGTCAGTAGTGCCTGGGACATGGTAGAACTTTTAAAAAAGGGCACATTTTTGACTCGTGAAGATAAAAAGACTGTTAAAGAAAATCTCTTTCGGGTCAGGCTAGAAAGCTTTCAGATTGTCAAAGTTCCATTGAAAGGGAAGGAAGACGTTATTGGTGAGATGGGCATTTTGTTAAAGAAATTAAGTCAATTTATGTTTTTAATTTTTTATATCGTTGATAGATTTTAAGTCAAGATAACTGTTAGTTTTTCTTTAAGTTCTTATAATATTGGTCTACAAATATCTCTAGTTTATTCTGCGGTATTTAACGCATATTATCCTGGTCTCCTTAGTGGATATCACAGAAATTAGAGATATTCGATCAGGTCGACCACTTCGAGATCGCGACAGAAGAGAACAGTCTCCACATAAGAATCAAGTATTTACACTTTACCACGGAACTGGATTCGTCTTAAAGACCGTCTCGTTTTTCAGTGAGTATGCTGAATAGTGAAGTTTTCTTTAATGAAGTTTCCATCTGTGAAGATTGTATTTTTTCGTAGCCTTTTGCTGCGACGATTATACAGCCTGGGTCCAGGGATTAAAGTTTCTAATGGGGCAGGGGAAGGTTTCTAGCTACCATATGGCCGAGGAACGGTGAGTATTGTCGTGGAAAAGGTTTTATTTAGATTCTATTTTATATTTCCTTCGTATTTCTGTATCTAGTTGGCTGTGGAAGAACTATCTTCAGCTAGCTAAGCGCGTTGAAGAAAAGAGAAGTCGTCCATCGAGGTAAACTTTTGGGGATTAAAATTTTAAGCCGGTATATAGAAGGGTTTTAGTTTTAGGTTATTTGTTAATCTTTCATGTGCATTTTAATTTGATTAATTTTCTTTAAATTTGATTTGTAAAGTTTGTGTTTGTTCAAACAAAAAATTATCAAGTTCATTAATTCGTGAAATCATACTTCTACAAATCATTAAATTTGAAATAGAGAACAGCGCAGTATATTGATACAGAAGTAGGTACACTTATTTCATTATTCAACTTAATTTGGGTCTTTTCGTGTACTTTTCGCATACATCCACTGTTATAGAATTATTTTGATACTTTTTATCACAAAGTTGAGAATTATAGGTTAGCCTAGAATTCAGCATAACTTAAAAAACATATTCCATATTTTAGAAGTGTAAGTACTGTATATTATTATTGACTTAACAAACTGTATATCACGTAGTCAATAGGTGAACCTTGCTTTTATGTTTTGCAATTTGTCTGTATTTGTTTGTCTAGGCAACATGTATATTATTCCGTTTTGTGGAGTATAAATACGTAGTTTGCAAATATTATGTTTGTTTTGGTCATGTTGTTCACATAATCCACTACTTAAAAGCTAAACTTTAATTGCTCAGTGAAACATTTTCGCAAAAATACTTAACTTAAAAGTATCGTAATGTCATTGATAAAGATATTTAAAGAGACTTCTACTCCCAAAGAGCTCAGAGAAATAAAACAAAGAAAGATTTATTTTATTGTTACAGTTTTTCAGACGCAGAATCTGATCCTAAACTTAGCGCTGGTTTACCGAACGTAAAGCTGCCAAGTTTCACGATTACTAACGGCAAGTCTTCACCGCAAAACACAAGCAACTTCGCTTGTCGTAGGAGCACCACTGGATCTCTCCAGGTTATTGGAAGTGACTCCTCTTTAGACGAGCCGAGTCTCTTGAAGATCAACCCCAAGGACCTTCGTGTTTGGCTGGCACGTGTGAACGCCACCAAAATACCCAGAACTCGGATAGAAGCCAGGTTCAAATCTATGACACAGCCCAAACCGAATTATGTGGACTTTGCTGGCTTTCAGGCGATCTATGAGGAGCTCAGCTTCTCTGATCAAGTCTGTAGCTACTCAAATCTTTTGTAAAATTCTTCCCATTTAGTCTGCTAAATAGTGTTGTCCGTTTGTTTTTCAGTTTTTCGATGAAAGAATCAAAATATTGGCACATTTGAAGTAAGTTTTGATGTATTTTTTCCAATACAAATATTTTATTTAATTATTCATTTATTTCAGCGAAACAGAAGAATCACAACAGATCACAATTGCAGAATTCTGCAGTTTTCTGACACTTGTTCAACAAGTGAGTTCACTTATTTGTCACAGGCCTACAAAAATACGAAATTTAGGTTTATTCATTTTTAACATAGACAAAATAACTCCGAGTTGTAATCAAGTTTTTATTTGTGTTTTTGTTGAGAACTACTTTGTTTGAAGTGTAGTCTGTTGACAAAATATTTCCATCACATCTCCTTATTCAGAAGTCACATTTTTGGCTGTTTTCAGTCTTCGATTGCACCTCCGTATTAATAGGACCCATAATAATCCACTAAACCAATGTAGAACTGATCTGGGTCGTGTTATGCAATACCTATCACAGTTTATCAAGCTAGACATGATGCTAACTAACTATTTTCTGCAATTTACTGAGTGCTTGAGTTGTGTTGATCCGACCCTCTTTCTATTCTGCACTTCATGATGCGCCCGCCACACATCCTTTTATTTAGTCTTCACACTTCGGTTTGGTCTTAAGAATCACTCTGCTTTATTGTGAAACAGCGGACGCTATATCTTTGATGAATTCTGTGTTTACGGAAACGAGAAAGGAAATTAAACAATTATTTCATGCGGATACTAATATATATTACATTAGATAGCTTTATAAGTGTTAGCACCACGAATACTTAGAATTTTCAAGACGAATGATATCGTAAATAAAAGTTCAAATTAGCTATCAAATGGTTTTGAAATATAATACAATTATAAACTGTACCAGTCGATCGATTTGTTAAAGTTAAGAAAATGATTAACAGCAGAGTGATATATTCAGTTGTGGCATCACATTTCACTAGGTAGTATTACATCTTATATTCGTCAGAGGCTTTCCTCATTAGATCGGAAATGATGTACTTTTTCTTTGTGATTATCAATTCTTCATTCATACTCGATGGAACTTATCAAATATGGAGATTGTTTTAAGTTGTTTGATTTGTTTTACTGATGTCACTCAATAATTTACAAATTAAATATAAAACAGTTTCCAATAACATGTATCCAATTTGAAAATCTTTTACTACCGAACTAATCATTTTATTGTTTTGTCTTCAGGAACTCCCTCCTTCTAAATCTATAACCAAAGCTGAACGAATTGATAGAGCTCATGAGATCATGGCGACCTTTGTCGGAGATCCATACAGCAGAGCATCGTCCAACTTGGCTTTGGATCGTTCTCAGGTATGGATTATAGCACAGTACGCTGCTATTTAGAATGTCAGAGTTTTTATTTTAAAATGAGTAAAATGAGCATTTGATATTGCTTTGTCGTGTTAGCCTCACTCTTGGCTATGCGTTCCACATTAATGTTTCCGTGTCATAATAATCCACATCTAACCGGGCTGTGTTTGATAAGAGTGTGTTTAACGTGAGTAGCTGCTCGATAAATACTATAGGTAGTAGATATTGTACGCGCAGTTCAAATAAATGAAGCAGGATCTTTACTTTGAAAATATTGAATTGTCGATATTGAAACCAAACACACCTGGTTGCAATGACTGACTGACTGTCTACATCAGTGCCGATTTTCACTCTTCTTGCCACCACCAAGTTTTCGTCTCAACACTGTTTAGTATCTGTATAAGGAATACAAATTACTTGATATTCCAAGTTATGTTTTACTATTTTGGAAATGGCGCATGTAATAAAACTGGTTTTGCGATGATATAAAATATTCGATCAATACTTACGTCTTAGAATTGAGACAGAAGTTCTGCTTCAATTGTGGCCAACGTTTGTCTCCTTTCTTTAGAATATAACAGAGTTATAATCGTAGAGGGTATTGCATTTTCTGGTCAAATAATAAAAGTACTTATTCGAAGGAGAATACCTTTATCGATGTAAACTTGATTCAGTGGTTCCCGTTTCAGTTTCTTAATTATTTGTTCTCTGATATGAACTCACTCGTCAATCCGGATATGACGAACAATGTCTATGAGGACATGAGCAGACCTCTTTCTGATTATTGGATAGCATCTTCCCACAATACGTGAGTTCCTTTTAACCTTTTACCGACGGTATGCTAAAAATCAGATTTTAAAAATCTGAATCGCTGAAAAATTCAAAATAATATTATGACGTTGATCATTTCGGCAATTCCAAATTCACAGTCTAGTTGAAAATATTCCAAGGAACCTAATATTATGTTATTTGAATAATGAATCACATTATGAATTATATGCATTATGTAAATGAAAAATATATAGTTTACAAATATGAAAAATAAGAACTAAACGGAGATTTATACATAAAAAATACATTCTGAAATGAGAAAAGAAAGAAATATAGAAAGTGATTTTTATATCACGCAATCATTTAGTTATTTGATTTTTAGCTGGATTGCCTAGTTAGTTATCCGAAGCAAATTGTGAGCACAGTTTGAGGCTTTACGTATAATTCATAAAAATAGTCTAAATATATACAAACATCAATCAAATTTCTGGAAAATAATAATCTGTGTCGTATGGCTACGCGGGGAGCTTAACATTTAAAACGACACACCAAGCATTGATTGTTGAAGGTTCTATGACTTTGAATGCATCTAAAGACAACTAAATAAATTAATTTTTGATGTTTTATAATACAGAATGTAAATTATAGGCTTCAAAAATCATTAAAAGACTTTGAATGCATCTAAAGACAACTAAATAAATAAATTTTTGAGATTTAATAATACAGAATGTAAATTATAGGCTTCAAAAATCATTAAAAGACTTCCGAAAATTTCTTGTTTAAGAAAGGTGCATAACATGTCAGCCAATCAGAGTCTACTGATACTAAAAATAGAATCACGTGCTGGGTGAGTCACCTTTTTCGCTGTATCCAACCTTGATCGCCCCGTCGGTAAAAGGTTAATATTGATTATTGATTAATACGGTAATGATTCGGACGACACTTTGATATGATATGTAACTGGCAAACTCTCAGACATTCTTGACGACAAGACAGTGATCTATTCGAGTTTTAAAACTATATTTTCTGAAAAATTGAGTCTGCTTTGGCTATTAGCATATTACAAAAAATTTCTTCAAATACCAATTAATGATTATATTATTTATAAATTACGTAGCTTCGGATTAACCTAACCTCGGTTTGTTGTTAATTCATTTATAATGGTTCATTGCATTGTATCTTATAATTATTTCTATGAATTCAGATATCTGACTGGAGATCAGTTTTCAAGTCAATCTTCATGTGAAGCTTATGCCAACGTTCTCAAGAACGGGTGTCGTTGTATTGAATGTGAGCTCTTCTTACTGTACTCTATTAATTATATTGGAAAAGTTTTGGGCTAATCTAAGTAATGATCCTCTTTATATTCAGTAATCAAAACAATTATATCAAATTTAATGCCAAAAATATAATTGCAAACTTATTTTTATTCCTTTACTCTCTATTTTCTTGGTCCTTTCATCTTTTTTAATCTGAGCTCTACTATATAGCTCTACTCAGAAATGCTCACAGTCTCAATGTCTGTAAAGTTCACTGTGATTTATAAGCATACAGCTTTGTATTTATATCGACTGCCTTCTTTGTGCTGTAGCGTTTCTTTAATATTATTTGCTATGCAGCCTCTAGAATACTATTTAGGTAGTTGTCTTGCGAAGCTTTGTAGATTTGTTTATTCTCTAGATAAAGTTTATTAATAAGTAAAATCTTCATTTTTATAAAAGAATTCGGTAACATTTCAGTGTATTATATAGAAAATTATATTTTAAAAGTTAGTTTGTACTTTTTTATTTTTAATCATCGCTTTTATAAAATTGTTCCTATTTTGAATAAATTAAAGTGGTCTCAATTATCCACACGCACAGATAGGAATGATTGGGAATTTGATTTATCTGATTCTAGAACTGCTAGCCAAACTATCGTCTACAATTTTATTTATTTATTCATTACTTAAACTATATTTACAAATACACTATAGTGTTAAATTCAATGAATGAATAAACACCATTTCACACACAAAGGTCATAGATATTGTATATTATATATAGAACTAGATTGGACATCTAAAATATTTCTATACTAAAGTATGTTGCATCGCGTGTATGGCAAATCCAGAGTTGTGATTGGTTAAATAATTTGAAAATAACTTTCACAGAATATTAATATTACTACAGTAAATACTAATAATATTGAATTTTTGCCAGGATCGACAGAAACCGATACTAAGTGACAACAATCAGCTAGATCACACACAAAGGTCATAGATAATTATTGTATACGTGGAGTGACAATCGAGTATCGATTTAGTGTAGTAACTGCAGTAATAAATACTTTTATATACAAAAAGTTTGGATATTGATCGCAGAGATTTTCTATTAAAACTATTTTCACCTTCGCTAAAGTGGACTGTTGGAACGGAGATGTGGAACCCATCATTTACCACGGCCACACACTCACGTCCAAGATCAAACTCCGCCATGTTCTACGCACAATACGCGAGTATGCCTGGGTGGCTTCAGAGTGAGTTGTAGCGATGCGTACACGCAGGATTCGATAATGAATGAATGAAGGACCTCTCCTCTTTCAGCTACCCGCTGATACTCTCCATCGAGAACCACTGTGATGTCGAACAACAGAGAATCATGGCCCAGTTTTTATGCGATACGTTTGAAGGTTTCTTGTTGTATTTCTAATAATTAGGATGAAGTTTAAATCAATACTGTTAATGGTTTTCTTTCAGATGCTCTAATAAAAGACATGGATGTTGTCGACGATACCACCCTGCCAAGTCCTCATGATCTCCGTCGAAAGATTATTTTAAAAGTGAGAATTAATCCATCACCAGCACATTTTGTGTATCTGTATATTCCTCGATAATATTATTAGGTTGCTGCCTGCTTAAAACTGAGGACTGTGTGCCTAAATCTATTACCAAAGAATCATTTCAAAGTGTAAAAGAATGATTCTAGTTCCTCTCTTTCTTTACCAGCACAAGAAACTTCCCGATGAGTCGGTTCAGTCTTCTTTAGCAGGCTCCACATCATCAGAGAGGAGTTGTGATGAGAGTATTGACGATGCGCTGCTCTTCACCCTGCACAGCGGGCGTCTTTATATGCTGGACCCTGTCTACCAGGTTGTACTTTTATGTCTATGGGGATTACGTGTCTTTAGCTTCAATATAAAATGTTTTAATACTGAATGTTCTACTTTACCACAGACCTGGGTGGCTTACTTCGCTGTTCTCACTTGTGATCATCGGATCGTGTACACCGAGGACTCAGGAAATCTAAATTCCAGCGAAGAAAATTCAACACTCGACTCTTCCTCCGGAGTATGTGAGGCCAACTTAACAATTTGTAGTCTAATAGTAGTATTGGAGGAGTATTTCTACCCCCAATTCGTAATATCGGTAACGGTTTTCTTTATAAAAGATACTTTTTCAATTCAGATGATCAGAATCGAACCTAATCAGGAATTTTAATGACATCTAGAAAATTGTACACATTTTTGTATCATTTAAATACTATTGAAAGAGTTCAGCAGTATTGAACCACATAATAACTTAAAATTGTCAGCACGATTCATTGTACTCTATATGAATGAATTCCAGTTTAATAGGTTTGATTAATTAGTTAATGATTGATTCTTGACAATACTTTATCGCTATAAATTGTGACAATTTTGATATCTTGGTAAAAAAAAAATATATTTTTTTTTAATTCTATAATTCTAAATTACTTCAAAATTTAAAAAACATTTTATATATCAAAATTGCAAATTTATGACAAAATATCGTTTCATTTTGATTGAATGAATTCTAAATTTACGAGAATTGAAATTAATGTCGAAATGTTCTCTCGACCAATCAGCGTAGAGTATCGAAAAGTGTTGAACTACTTCTACCATACTACTTATTGATGGGATCCAAAAATATTTAAACACTTAATATTACTATAGAATCTAACATTTATCTTACATTTGTTTAAGCTTTGCTAGTAGTAAATCTTCAATAAACACACATTTTCTTTTATTCATGACATTTTTACCACGGCACTTCTCCTGAAACATAACCCTTCTACAGCACACCTCCATACCACCTACGTCAAGCAGCCACAGCCTCCACAGCGATGGCACACTACGCGATTCTCCCCTGAACAGTAACGGGGGTTCAACTGGGAGTTCTGTGGTGGACAACAGTTGTGCCGCAGAGCAGCGACCAGGCTCCTCCTCGGCTGTTGGTCTTGGGGACCCGGCATGGGGCCGGAGCTGGTACCACGGTCCATTGGAGCGCCAGTTGACGGAGGAGTGGATCACGAGGCACTGGTATCTGGGCGAGGGTGCTTTCCTGATCAGGGATTCGGAGACCTTCTATGGAGATTATAGCCTGTCTTTCTAGTGAGGAAATAAGTTTTCGTTTTATGTAAATCATTCTTTCAGGAGCATTGAGGGAACTCAATCATTTAGAAGCTGTAAAACAATCGATTTGTGCGAATGATATTGCAGCTGTAAAGATTAAAAGAAACTGACGCCTTTGATCATGCGAAAAACTTCATAGATATTGTATATTATATATAGAACTAGATTGGACATCTAAAATATTTCTATACTAAAGTATGTTGCATCG
>JAUZNC010026250.1:0-22397 GCA_034780395.1 Vannuccia rotundouncinata | reverse complement strand
CATCGGCAGTGCTGCATAGCGATTGTCCATATTACGAAGCAAGTTTATATAGACCTCTGAGTCAACAGTGTCATTGAAAATTTCATTGATTCCATAACATTGATTACATAGATATCTGTTTTAAAATAGTCAACAAATATTAGATGGGGCTAGATAAAAAATAGAATAACAACATTAATTAAGAATCACCCTATATATGATAAAAATTTCATCAAAATTTTTCAAAGTTTAGGGGTCGTTATCGGTGCTGAAGAATTATAAGAATAATAAGAAAACTAATGCGAAAATATGCGATTTTTGAAACTTTATATTATATTATTATGAACTTTATTTTTGAAACTATAATACCTACGGGCATGAAATTTGGGTTTCTCATTAGGTCGAGGCTGATCTACAAGATACAATTAGAATTATTTCATAATATGAAACCGTTTGTGAGTAGTAGCTGTTACAAAAAGGTCTGGCTTGTTGACTTTTCAATATACCTACAGTGTAGCTTAAGTAGCGCTCATATTTTATTGAACATAGAGAGCTACCAACCTACTACCGTAGGTTTAGATATTAATTTAATATCTATGATTTATCCTATTTGTTTTATTATAAAATATATTAATATTGATTTTTCTCCATCATTTTCGATTTAGATGAAAGTATTATATTAATTTCTAAATCAGATAATAATACATGGACAGTGAAAAAGGTGAGATTCCAAAACTTTATATTAAAAGTACAAATCATCTAGAAGAACTATTAATTAAATCAGCATCAATGAATATGTTGGTGTCGGTAAATAAAATATTAGCCGAACGAATACCAATTAATTCCCGGGATCAGACGGGTCGTACTGCACTACATCGTGCGGCTGAAAAGGGCCATTTTGATATTGTTAAAACGCTTTTGGCCAACAAAGCTGATGTCAACTGTTGTGATGGTAACAATGTTGAACCACTCCATTTGGCTGTTCACAACAAGCATCTTCGAACTGTACAACTACTGCTGCTGGCCGGAGCTGACTTCCAAAAGCGCACTCTTAATGATTTGGAGCCGATAGATTATGCGGAATACAATAGCGAAATTTGGAAGTGTCTTCAGGAAGCTAAAGACAACGAATTACCAGATCCAAACTTGGTCATGCGAATCCCCGACATTCCCTTTGTTCCCAAATACTCAGTGCCTCAGCGAGTGATCACTCCAGAGGATATAAAGAAAAAGTTAATGCTTCAAGAAAGGCAGAAGAAAAATAAAAAGAAGCCAGCAAAATAAACAAAAAAGTGATTTATAAACATATATAGTTATTGCTAGTTTTAGGAATCCATTTGGAATTTCATCAATACCTATACAATTAATTGAAATTTCAGAAATTTGTTAATTATTTCGTACTGTTTTGGTGTGATATTTTATATTTTAAATAGTTACTATCTATTCATAGGTTTAACTTTAATCAGAATGAGATAATACAGTTTTATATATTTTTAATATCGTATATATGAAAGCTGTTAAATTTATTATAATATTATTTATATTTATAACCAAAAATTTGGTGCAGCTATAAAAGCTTTCTTATTGGTACAAAATCTACATAGATCAAACTGAATTTCTAATAATGACTGACATACGATAATTAATAGTTATAGGTAATAATTATATAAAGCTATGTTATTCAACTAATTGAACAGTGTCAATAATAATTTTGGTTAACACATATACTATTTTTATATTTTCTTGATGAGAGATTGCTTTTAAAAAACTAGACAGCTAGATGTTTCATAGCATATTAGTACATTTTTTTAGTTAAATAGAGTCAATATATCAAGTATAAAAAAGAAAATTACCTTTTTAATTTAAAAGAAAAGTATTATACCCGCGCGGTCTTTACTTATTCAGGTTATTAAATTGATTTTTTAAATGAAAATATGCGATTGTTATTTCACTTAATGTCTGGAAATGTTTTTATGCTCATTCTTTTATATATATGTAATAGTCAGAAATGAGATATAAGAAGCATCGAAATTATGGATGGGAAAAGTTGTCGCTGTGTCGTTGTATTAATAATTAATTAATCAATGGACACAACATTTTTTGAAATTGAATTTTCAATAAAGATCTCTCGAAGCATTTGAAACTACTTTTTACAAATTTAATTTTACCCTATCAGTAATCTAAATCTACAAATTTATATTGAAATATGAATAAAAGCAGGAAAAAAATCACTGAAATAATTGGAAAACTTTTAAATACAATGGAAAAATCGTGCAACTTCATCGGAAAAACAAAGAAACGAAAATTGAAAGAAAAAACAGTGATCGGGTGACCCGATCAAAATAATTATTTACCAAAATGCGGAATACGGAATACGGAATTTAAAAATAAGAAAATGCAAAATTATCCTATACAAGTTATTTATGGTATTATTTCCTTTGATAAAGATATACTGCATAATATTTGGAGCCGATCACAGTGTTTTATGGTTAGATATGGTGTATAAAAGCAGTATGTAGTGTATTTTGATCAAAAATCGTTGATCAGTTAACTTTTTGGACCTGATCACAATGTTTTACTACCAAAAATGGTGTATATAACGTATTTTTCAGTATATCTTAGTATATCTGTTACTCAGTCAACTTTGTCGGACCCGATTGCATTGTTATACTAATGTACATATATGGTGTTTTACAGTAGGTATTATGCAGTATTTAGATCTCGATCACCGTTGGTGGAATTATTGTATTTAAAATTCTTTCATTGTATTTTTTGAATTTCTTTTCTTTTATCTTTGAATTTTTAGGCCAGTCACATTCTCACACAGTCACACAGTCATACCTATAATTCTTATATTACAGTCGACAGTGGTTGTATAATACCTGTCTAGACATTCAAGAGTGGATACTATGTACTTCAACACTATTTAAGACTATTTTATCAACATCTCTTTTGAGATTTATATCATTCATTCTTCGTATACGTAAAAGTTATTTTTGATTTATTTCGTATTGTAGTTTACACTGAAAATTAACTGAGGACTTCAATTTTTTTAAATATTGGTTTAGTTCAAATAAATCATAAAGTTCTAGTGAATGATGCAAACTGAAGTTTTTTATTGAAATTTCAAATGTTTATTACTTAATTAAGATCTTTTTCCAGCTATTTTTCGAACTATTATATCAGGGAATACTTAAAGTATTTATATTAGTCCCTATATTATATTTTATTTTGAATTTCGGGATTGAAAGCATGGTTATTGATTTCAAACTTTTTTCCCGAATTTTTTCATAAGGATCCACAATATGGAGTTACTTTCTGTGAAAAGATGATAATTTACGAATATAGCTAGTCATTGATTAAGGGTTGTTTGGTCACTGGAGTTATTTACACCCCATTTCAAATTTCACTAAATTATAACTTTTTTGTTTTACGATCTAGCACCAGGCTTTTCTTTCCTGACTTTTCCAATATTGATATGCATATTATTGTGTAAAAAGCGTAGTTTCATAGCCTTGTTAATATTATTGTAATTAAATATTTTACGTGCACCTAGATTTGACGTGAATGTGTACATTATACGTACAAATGTTTTTGTTGTAAATGTGTGAATTTCACTATTATTAAGGTGAATTTCGTTTTGGACCCTTTCGTCTGCCATACAAATCGGAGTAGATATTTTTAATAAAATTTTCGAATACTCTCCATGAAAAAAAGGGCATCACTGGCCATTTGGTTTGATCATGAATATTCTGGATATTGCTGTTATTAATGCACTGTACATTTTCAAAAAAATCATGATACCTCCACAGTAATCATAAAAATACACTACATAATACGTTCCAGATTTCTGCTGCAAGGAATTAGTAGAAGACCAGATTCAACGACGTTCATTGTCCATGATACAATCAACAACCATAGCTGCTCTGGCGCCACGGTCAACCTTTCCACCTGTTTTCTAGTGTGAACTGCACATTTTTGGAACTATTTCGCTAGAAAAGTTCGAACGCTGCCATCTATCATAGATGATCTATGCAAACGCGATTAAGATCAGGAGCTGTTCCGCACGTCATCGACCAATGTGCAATGAGCATCGGTGTGCAAAGTGTTATTAATCATGTTAGTGGTAAGCTTAACTTTTTATATAACTTTAAATATATTGATTGTTCAAGAGTATTAATATTAAATTTAGTGTATTTAGTGTAATAACCTGGGTACCAAAAACATAGGGTGACTTTGAATAATTTTTAGAGGTTTCTTATGATTACCTTTTTAGGGAAATAAATCAACCGAAAATGCAGCCTGTACTATACTATAGTTTCAAAGTATCAAAGTAATAATACGAGATTTTTTCATTGCTTTTAAATACAGAGATATATTCGTTTTATATTTTATTCAAAATCACCCCCATTAACATGGAATAATTTATTTTTCCTTATTAAAAAAATAAGAATAGCAGCATTTTCTAATTTTAATTAAAGGATTTCAGGCTACTAATTAATACATTTTAAATAGATATTAGTTAATATTATTGTAGATATACATGTAAAACAGAGCGTAAAAAATTTACCTTCCAATAAAATTAATAAAATTGCTAAATGTTTTTAAAATACAATTGTTTGTTGTTGTTAACACGTAAGATATATTTAATTAATTTACGCATTAAAAATAACTGGAATAGTAAACCAACAAAAATTTAATGTTACAAAAAAGTAGAAATGTGTTCAAAGTCAACCCAGCATTCAAAGTAACCCCAGTTTACGCGGTACTTGTATAAACTCTATATTTTGATTACCTACGTTAAATACATTTATAATACATTTATTTAAAAGTTTTTTTGTAACAATATATAGTATTAAAGGTGTTTAATTACAACTCCAGGTGGCTGTTTAATTAACGTTAAGAGATGGGGGATTAATATAGTTTGGTCTTCAATATTATGTTACTTTACTTAATTTAAAAGGTTTAATTAGGTTTTAAACAGTTTTGTTGCATATCATTTTGAAAATATAACTGATATATTCATATTACATCAAAAAATGAACACAAATGTTATATAATTTGATTTCAATATGTTTTTATGCTTTTGAATATTGGTATTAGACTCTATTTTCTGTTTTTAATTTTCAAGCATCTAATTTTAAATTATATAACATACAATGATAAGTTTTTTTATTTTTTTATTTAATATGAAGAAATAAGTTATAGCTACGTTCAAAATCATATAAAACAAAACTTTTAAACTAACTTTGGTAAACCTTTTAATTTATAAGAAATAGGCATTTTCTTATAAAATAGCCTACCACTGTATAAATATTCATATTTTTTAATAACATGGAAACCAAAAAAGACCGGGTCTCCAAACCAACCACCTGGTGGAGTACAGCTGACAATATTTTTCAATGGTCTAGCTGATCTACACTATTTATTGGAGACAATTAACCTCCCACAATTAGACAATTAACAATATTAGTCAGTAAACATTCTGGGTTGGATGGGTCGAAATCTTCTGTCGTGAGCTACCAGACTATAAGTATATATGTATCTGAAGAAAATGAAAAGCTAATTTTGTCAATTTTAAGACCACTTATTTTATTATCTGTTATATCATCTATATCTGGCTAAGCCTCTTTATTAAAATGTATTTAATATTATTCTGATAATCGGTATAGTTAAACATTAAAATTTCTTTTGGATTTTATATAATCGAGTTATATATCGGCATATAAATTATATTGTAACTAAATTAAATTTAACATAACCTATACATAGGTATAAAATATACAAAGAATTTGAACTTTGATATTTTGAAGAAGTTTATGTCTTAAAAGGCATACACTAATCATTGCAATAATCATTGATTATAAAATCTTTAGTACTCAATACGGTAATATATAGAGTCACCTCACCTATTTGAGAGTTCTCCACTCGAAAGTTAACCATACGTAAGTTACAATTCCTTAAAGAAATATTCTAGTCATATTTAGTCACATTTCATTTAAAAATAACAAATTCGCACAATTATATTTTGTGTTGAATTTTTAAATATTTCTACGAATTTTGAAAAATTCTATATTTTTTCATTTGTGATGATATTTTAGATTTTAATTTAGTAATTATTAATATCTTGACAAAATAAAATATATTTGCGATTACTAACTATGTATAATGATGCTGATATTTGGTTATCATATTATTAAAAGTTAATATTAATGTTAATCAAAACTGTTTTGTTTATATAAGGCTTTTCAAGTAGGTATAAGAATCGTAAATTGAATATGTTATTGATACATTTAATAGAAATATAATTATTGTTACAATTGCTAATACTGTAAATTAGAGGATTTTTTAAAACTTTTGTAACATATTATTTTCATATATATATATTTTTATAAAACTTTATAAATTATAGAATATTTTTTGCGAATTTTGACATCATTGCATATAGTGTTGTATAATGTGTAAACTAATTATAAATTATAAAAATAAAGTTTATTAAGTCGATTTGTTTTATTCATACAAAACGATATACTGATATTTTTTGGTTAAAGAATATTGATTAAAAAGTTTAGTATATTAAATTGATCTATTAGATTTTAATAATAAATGTATATTGATTTTCTTCCAAGGAAATTGGATAAACATAATTGTGTTTTGAATAATAGTGCGTGGTAAGTAATTGCTTATTTTATGATAAATCAATAAAAACTGTTTAAAAACGTTTTTGATAACAAATAAAACATAATTTTTAACATTAATTTTTTAAAGAACGATTGAAAAGTATAACTTAATCAGCAGTTAATATAGAAAAGACGCGCGCGGATTAAAAAAATACCTATAAAGTATTACGCGGCATGTGAGTCATGTGACCGTTGTTAAGTAAAGAACGTTTTTAGTTAATTAAAATATTTATTGGTGTGATTTACTATTTAAGCACTCGCAAATCATAAAATTTGTGTTTCGGTTAATATGAATTATTTCAAAATCAATGGGGAAGAAAAACCGCTTCATAATTGGCTCATCAAACAATGTAAGGACTTACATATAGAATATAGTTAGAATTCTTTCACTAAATTTCACCATTCGATAAATAAAACACTATAATTCTCCACAACTTTTTGTTTATGAGTAAAAGCTATTTATCACATTGAAAATAATTTTCATAATTATCGTTAACTTGAAGAGAACTACAATTCTATTCTTTTAATGTTTCTAAATAATGCTAAATTACTCCTATATTATAATTTACATTAAAATTATTGTGGATTTCTTGGACCTATAATATGTGCTCAATGTCCAATCTGAGGGAGCAAAATAATAACGTATTGACGAATTTGGGTACTAGCTCAAAGCAACAATTGATGGCCGTGCACCAAAGGGAAGGGCCTCATACATCGACAGGCTCCTGGAAACAAATAGAGTGATGAGAAATGTCCATTTAACACTGACTAAAAGGCAGAATATTGACTTTATTTTCATCGATTTTACACTGCTTTTTATAGCATACTGACACTAGTGGGACATTTCAGTAATTTCTGGAAGATCTGGAAAACCAAGTAGCTTGTTCTGTTTCCTGAAAATCATCATGTTCATAAACTGTGTGCGAATTAATAACCGAATTAATCTCTACATTATTCTCCATACATTCTCGTTTTGAATCTAGTGAAGCAAGGGTCACCATTCAGCTTTAAATCGGCAGTCTAACGACAAATATAAGAAGATAATCAAGATAATCAAAAGACTTTGACACGACAAAGCATTATTCCCTTTAAGCATTCAAGTCCTCAATTTCCATCACTGTTGATTTGCTTGAGCTAAACGTTTTTCAACTGCCGATGACGTTATCGAACTTTTTGTAAATCTTGCTTAAGATACGTTAATTTAATTAATATATTTTAAAGCTATTTGTGTGGTTATGTTTTATTCTGAGCAGTAATTAATTGTATTAAAAATTTGATTTGATTTTTCATATTATTGTATCTGTTCTTTGTCAAATGATACAACTTTTGTAGCGTACACGAATAAACTGCAAATACGATTAGTAAAATGGAATATTGATCACAGTATATATTACGTGATCTATCCTGGATAAATGGGTGACCTTTTAATATCGCAAACATAAGATTATTCAACTATGGAAGCCGACTGTATGTGTTATGTATCTATATAGTGTATAATATATAAATGTCAATGTACAAATGTAAGAAACTATAAATGGCTTACTATGTCTTGTCATGATACTTTTTATACAATTGTATTAAAAAAATATTGGTGATACATTTAATTTCGTAATTATTTCATAATTCAAATTTCTAACAATTTGATAAATTATCATAAGTTTAACAATTGGTTCACGTTTCAATGTATACACCTTCAACAACAACAAAAGTATTTTCTTGAAAAACATTTCAAAAATTTCAGCTGCACTCCGGAAAAAAGTTCAAATCAGTGGTTTTTTCAGTTCCTTGACTATATTGTGTTATGTTATTACATATAATTTTATGATTTTACATTTCAGACAGAACTACAGTCAATAATCTCCCATTACCCTGTTTTAACATGGAAATAAAATTCACTGGCAAACGTGCCCTTGTTACAGGAGCCTCTCGCGGAATTGGCTATGAAATATTACTTGGTCTGGCCAAATGTGGGGCTGCCAGTGTTATTGGTCTGGCTAGAAATATAGAGCCGATCGAAAAGCTTCAACAATGTCATCCTGAATGGAATATAACAGCCGTGTCTTGCGACCTCCATGATTGGGAGGCTACTAGGAAGTGTATTGAAGGTCTGGGAGACATTGACCTGTTGGTAAACAATGCGGGAGTATGTTCTTGTTCAAAATTTCTCGATATCAAACCAGAAACGATAGACGATGTTTTCAACATCAATCTGAAATCGGTGATCAATATTTCGCAGGTATGGGTTCAACCAGAAATGAATTATGATATTTCAATGATGTAAATTGTTTATTTAATTATCAATAAATATTATATGTTAAACAAAAAATAGAAATACGAAAATAAAAATGTAATAAAATAAAATAAAATAAATAATAGAGTGCGAACTACAATGAATCGTTTCCCTTTTTATATCCTAAAATATTTCAAACACTACTTGATCGCTTATTGCTCCTTTTAGTTAAAACCAATTCATTATAAAATTGATAAAAGCATCGTTTACGTTGCTTAATTTCCCCATAAAATTTCAAATGACAAAGAATAATAGAATAAATATTGAAATTATATTTAGAATTTAAGAATATATCAAACTTTTTAGCTGCTTGCTTTTATTAAATTAATACTAAATTAATTTTTATACAAACATATATTTATAGTTGCAGGTATATATATAGATAAATTTTAATTAAATCAAAACAATGTATCTAAAAGAAATTAATTAATTTTTATTTGAAATTAACTAATAGCACATTATATTATAGTACATGGACGAGAATCATGTTTATTTTATATTTGGGAGGTTAAAATATAAATTAAGCATTATGATATTTGTTATCTAATCGCATCTCTGAATATGTTACAATTAAATTTTGGTTTTAAAAAAGTGATTTAATTGCCGCAACAAAAGTTCTGAAAAGTTACATTTTGTGTCTGTGACATATTTATTAAAATATATACTAATTATGCGATTTGGTGTATAGCATAAATGTTAATATAAATGTACAAATTTTATACATAAAAAATTTACATTACGTTAAGAAAAATTTCGTGTCAGAATTTCTACAATTTGTATATAATTATGAAATTTAGTGCGTGCTGACATGTTAATGATGCTAGATTTAATGTCAATTCTTTTTTTAAATTAACTTTACATACGCTATTTCACATACGTATAGGTATAATGTTTGTATATGTATTATTTTAGTAAAATAATAATATATGTTAATTATTTTTGTATTTGTATTATTATAATAAGGTAATAATATATTTTAATGATTTGGTATATATTTTATAATATTTATTATTTTTAAAAACAAGTTTTATTTACGTGAAAAAACATTGTTTGAGATTTATTCTTTGAATTATAACTTTTATAGAATATTTATCTATCTTAATTACTATTAATAACATTCTTAATAATTATAATTTCATATTTGAGGTTGTTATAAGTGGAATGACAAGTCGCAAAAAAGGTGGTGCCATTGTCAATGTGTCTTCAGTAAGTTCCCAAGGAGGATCGCAAATGATTGCCGTTTATTCTGCTAGTAAAGCAGCTCTTAATTCAATAACCCGGACAATGGCTACCTCATTTGGTAGCCAAGGGATACGTGTCAACGCTGTCTGTCCAACTATAGTTCCTACAGATATGGGACACCTTGTCGCTCCAACGGAGGAAATTTTGGAGCGGTGTCGATCTATGAACGTTCTTCATAAGCTTGCTTCAACAGACGATGTGGTTTCTTCGGTGCTTTTCTTGCTCAGTGATCACGCTGCAATGACTACAGGAGCAGCTCTGCCAGTAGAAGGGGGACATTGGGCGAAATGAAACTCACTTTGTCGCAAAAGCATCAAAAGTTTTTGAAAATTATTTACCGATTTGATTAAAACCTGTTATAAAACCTAAATATACATGCAAATGTTTTATAAATAAACACATATAAAGAATATTTCTTTGATAAAAATAATTATATGATACTTTTTATAAGGTTGTTCTTTCAAAATTATACTACAAATAAATATTTGCAATGTGTGTAATTTCAATTTTGCGCTAGTAGTATGCGTTTTTTATTTTGCAAATGTATGAATTTATCTTTAAAACAATATAATGAAAGCAATTATGAGATTGTTTTCTATTCATAATTATAAAGAATAGGAAGACTGTATGTATGTATCTTCACACAAATATGAGTTTTTCATAATGAGGCCAATAAATGCTAAGGCGAATATATACAAAATTTTAAAATTATGAATGTTTTTAAAGTAAATAAAAGTTTCATTTTGGAGTGAGAAATTATTTACTTTAAATTATTTACATTATTAAGTACGTAATAAAAATATTAAAATTTATAGATAGGTATATATGAAGACATGTAATCAAATTAATAAGAATAAAATCAAATCAGGGAATTTGTAGTAGTTTATAATGTATAGTTTTAACTATAGTTTAACTACTAGTTGTAGTCCATGAATCAAATATTGCAAAGACAAAAAAATTCAAGAAGTATTTTTTACTATATAGTTAAGTATCTTTAAAAACATACAAGGTGTCGCAAAACATTCGCCCAATAGAAAAACTGAAGAAGTTTTGCATATTGTATTGTTATAATAATTATTAAGCTGTTATTGCTGGTCTGATAGCAATCCAAATTTGATATCATGTGATTGTATCTTTATTCTTCCATGAACATGTTACCAAAGTCAGTTATTTAGCCATGCCTTAAGACTATCTCATACCGATTCTTGTTATAATCTCTCTCTCTTGCTCCACTTGACTATTTTTTGTGGGGTCATATCAAATCTTGTGTTTAGAACAACCGGCCAGTACGATTGAAGCCCTAAAAGAGAACATAACCACAGAGATTAAAGAATCGCTGAATTAAATGCATTGAACAAGATGGTGGCCACTTTGAATAACTTTGACTTCTTAAATCATTGTAAATTCTTCTTCTTTAAATGATAATAGTTTTGTGAATTTTGAAAAGTATTGTTCTTCATTGATTATATTTTACACGTTTAATGAATTTAACAACTATTATAACAATAGTATATGCTAAATTCTTTAGTTTTCCTATTGGGCGTATGTTTTTGGACACCCTGTATAATAACTTTACTTCATTAAAAAATATTTATCTGAATATGTCATTTCTTATAGATACATCCGTCATTTATTACGGTTAAGGCGAACATGGGAAATATGAATCGATAAAATCCGTGCCTTCTTCAGTTTTTCAAGAATAAGTCATAAGACAAAAATATCAGACTATTGTAGTTTCTAGAATATACTTTGCTTACATTTACCGCTCAGCGAATGGAGACAGCACTTCAGACGAACTTTTTTATATACTTTTCTCGACCGAAAAATAATTAAAAAATGTTTATCTATATAGATTTACAATTCGCAGCTGTGCGTTACAAAATATATTAATTAATTAAATTTTCATATCTTTCAATCTATTATTTTTTATTTCCACCTAGCTATTCATTTACTGTTTAATATTACCCAGAGATCATTAAGATAGGTATGAACCAATGGATATAATCCAATGAAATTGGAACGAATCATGGAAAATTGTTCTTAAAAAGACATTTTTTTAGCGTGTTCACAGATTTTTCACTGTCATCTCTACTTTTATAACGACTCTATCGTCAACAGCACGTGTAAGTAATTATTATTCAATTTTAGTTTTCCTTATAAATTATTTATTAAAATTCCTTAAAATTCTTAATTATAAAATCTTTTAAGAGTAAAGTAATACTTATATACCTTATACGCAGTCAATTCAGATTGAATGGTTCAAATGGATGAAAATATCTTTGTGTAAATATGGTTTTATTAGATAATTAGGCATGGCAGTTTGGTAGTTATTCTAGCAAAAAGAATTAAGTAAGTTTATAATGTTCATTTTCAATGGTATAAAGTCAGAAAGGCTTATAAAATCAAGTTTAAATAAAATAAAGATATTTTATTCAATTAAAAAACATAGTTAGTGCATATTTAAAATATAATTTTCATTTTGAAATTATACTTCCAGAAATACCTTTAGATACATGAGAGTTCAGTTTACCTTAGCCTCCAACGATGTCCGCTATTATTTCCTGAATAATCCAATTTGTAATTCTATTGTCATGACAAAATATTTCGGAAATTGAAAAAAAGTAAATTTTAGTTCCCAAATCAATTAAAATATTTCATTAAATTGATAAAAGAATAAGCTAAACGAATAAGCAAACAAAAAGGTGAGTAAATCTTTTGTAAAAGTGCTTTCAATTTAGAAGTAGAGAAAGACACGATTTATTGGATGAATAAATTTGACTGAATCGAAACATTTCATATTCATTATCCGTTTATCAACTGAATTGCTTTATATTTGTGAAGTATAGCTTTTTGATTTACGTCCTAAGATGTATTAATACATTTATATCACTACTATTTCTTAATTTGAAATTTGAAAGTATATAAAATCATGAATCAAAAAAACATTATGTTAAAGTTTTGAATAATCTTATGCAACTTATTCATAGTTATTTGTACTGATATGTAGGTATATACCATCGCATTTTGAAATATATCAAATTAATAAGTGTCTATATAAACATTATTTTAAATGGGAAGGAATACGTAATGACCTAAATATACGTTATAAATAGTACGCCCTAAACCATTTTTCTTTGAAACCGTCAAATTGTATAATTAAATAATAACCTGAATTACTGGAATAGTTCAAACTTTCAAATAAGTTATATTTAAAAATTTATTTTCGTTATTCGAAATCGTGTTATTTTCAAAGTAGAACTTTTCCCCGGAAAGTGTATTATATACAACTCCCCTATAATCGTATGAACTTGAATTCAATTGAAATTTCCTCTGACAACCGTGTAACAATTTCTATTACGAAAATGAATTTTTCAATACGTGATGAACTCATCAATAACTAAAATATACGACAACTCTCTGAATTAATTTATAAAATTCATTATTGAAATAATTTCTGAGTTGTCGGGTTGATATAATTATATTTCTTTGTTCCTGTGTTTCGATTTTTATGTAAAATATGTGAAAATACATTATAACAAATTATTCGAAAATCCTTTTCCTAAGTCATTTTTAAAAAGGATTTGCAAATAAATAAAAACCAAGCCTTTTTCAATTTTAAATTATAAAAACTGATAAAAAATAACTAATAACTTTATCGATTTTTTTGATTTTATCGATTTTATTAATTTTATCGATTTTATAGATTTTATAGATTTTTAATCTGTTTCAACAAATTTCTGCATGAAAGTGTATGTATATACTTCCGATTTATGTAACATTTGTTCTAATACCAACTCTTATTTCAATTTTTATATCATTAATGTTGCAAATATGTTATGGCTATAGAAACATGAATAGAATGCATATATTATACAGCAATATATACCTAAAAGAAATCAATTGGGTGATAACATTTACAATTAATTAATTTATTATTATTACAGTCGTTAATAATATAAATTAGATAGCATATTCTATTATATTCTGTTGACTATTCGACCATTTTAGAAATATTGTCAAGTGGTTTCGACTTAATAACGGTGAAAATGATCTAATATTTTTTTATCTGATTAATATAATGAACTGCCAATAATCAAAGCAGTTGATATAAAAATTAATCAAAACCAATTTATATTAAATTTACCGCTTATATTTTATATAGTCAAATAGACAATAATATGAATTTTGGAGATATGCAATAAATACAATAAGTACGATGTCAAAATATAATTTATTATTGACAGTATAATTATGTTTAAAAAATTAGTCTCAAAATATGTTTTGTTTCTAAGTTTTTTCAAAATATTTGGTACTTTTTTTTTAAATTCAAAGTCTTTCAACTGTTTATTTAAATAAATGATCAATCAAAAATACAAATAAAACAAAGTGCCAAAAGGTTAGATAAAAAATAGTTTGTGAATACGATAACCATATTCCCAATTATTCTTTTTGATTTATTTCAAGTGAAAGGGTCTTTTTTTGTATTCAATCCAATATAGAAACTAATCATTTCTCAATTTTCTGATAACAAATATCAATCTGATAGTAAATATAGGTCAATTACTAGTCTATTATTATCACTATATCATTTTATGTAATGTAATATGTACCTACTAAAAAAATCCAAAATTAATATTTTTAATTTATAACTTTTTTAGAATATTGATTATAAAATTTGAGGAAGTAAAATCGCCCCTACGTCTTGAATAAAAGTTCATTGTTTTTTGCCGCTCTATAGAAGTTATTAAAACTATCGACTCCAAAATAGAGTAAACTAAGTGTTATCACAGTTGATAAAAGCACTCAATTTTGGATAAGTGCCTTTTGTCGCAACACAAAGTTAGCACGATCAAACGTCATTTTCAATATCCAATCTAGACCTTGATTGCAGGATATCTATTTTCCTGATATTCGGTCGTGTTTTCGAAAAAATAACATTCATTAAAGATTTATACTGTCAGCTCAGTCTTGCCTTGAAAAAAAACAGTTTGATTATATAAAACAACTTAAAAATATATTTATCAATATAATATAAAACTTTGTCTTTAACTTTCAATATTAAATATATGTATATGTATATCTTAAGAATATAAGTAATAAACGTAAGGTACACGAACCATATAAATAATGAAAATGTTAGTCAAATGATTTTTTTTAAATTTTGAACTAAATACAGATATTAAATAAATAAATTTTGACTGCAGATAAATATGTAAAATATCAAGTTACCGGTAAGATTATGGTAATAGGCTTACAAAGGGATAGAACTCATTAGAAAGAACAGAGGATATTTCGCTTCTTGCATTAAGGATATAATTACGTTAAAACTGCAGATTTATAAATTTGAACATTTTACAATATTACATTCTTTTAAAATTTACTCATTGAATATAAAACGGTAATACAATATTCTTTTAAACTGCAAGAATGTTATATTAGGATTCCATAACACGAATTAATTCATACTTCATTTGGCTGCTATCGCAGAGAGATATTCCTCACTAATATTTAATAAACCAAGCTCACTGATCGGTTATTAGATTGGTTAGTTACAAAATTAAATTAACATTAAATAAAAAATTTCATGACATTAATTAACAATTAATAAAAACTTGTAATCGTATAGAAGTTGAAATGTATAGAAATTTGTTTTGTATTTCAATAAACTTGTCTTCTTTTCTCCTTTAATTCACATTATAGTGAGGTTCCTTAACCGAATAATCGATATAACCGGCCGGATAATATAGTACCAAATTTTGTGTCAAGGTACTTTAGAGTAGAAAAAAAAAATTTTGAAAAAATAAGCATCTCCAAAAAATATTTTGTCTGCATCTAATCAAGATGGCGGCCAAAATGGGCACAAAACCTCAAAAAATACTTTAAAATTTATTAATGTCCTTATATCAATATTTTACCAACGATGAAATATATAAATATAGTTTGATATGTTTAAATTTTATTTTATTTATTATCCACTTTAAAATATGAAAAATCAGAATAATATTTAAAATAAATATTTTATTTTTTATGACTTGGTTTGTTTTTCAACGAAAGATTATTTGAATTTCGTTATTTATAATGATTATGTTAAATATCTAATAAATAATAACCATAATACAAACTAAATTTAATTCACTATATTGAATAATTTTAGTCTCTTATATATAGTTATATGTTTAATATATAGAAATATGTACAAATTTGTTGAATTCAACAAAATTTATGTTTTGAACAAATACATAAGAGGGCGTACGATAGATTTATCCTCGAATTAATGCCGTTATAACATTGCATCGTTAAAAATTAATAAAAATATATATTTTCGTTGAAAGATGAAATAAAATATTTTATGCATTTAGTACTGCAAACATGATTTACATTAGTTATGAATGCTTGCGTGATATTCAAAATGACAACAAAATTATATGTAGAGACTGTTCCTCAATGTCCTACCGACGAAATAAATAACAAGGAAATATACATGGAATAACAGAATATATATTTTCGCGGGAGAATCTTAGATGAGGAAACCGTGTATATGTTCGCAACAACCTGTGGTGGTTATAGATAAAACCTGTGCCGATTCCTGAAAACCTGATTCTGGTGCCAACATTTTGCTGAATAAATAATATTTAAATAAAAGAAATAATTATTTTGTTTTATTAATATAAACAAAAGGCGAATTAAGAGTATATCAATATTTTTCAAAGAATTATATTACGAAACCACACTGAATATTTCATATTTATTTCAATTTAAATTTTAATTTTAATGTGCAAAACTAACTCCGATTGCACTCTATATCGGCTAAAATAACTCCGATTGCACTCTAGATCGGCTAAAATAACTCCGATTGCACTCTAGATCGGCTAAAATAACTCCGATTCCACCGTAGATTATCTAAATAACACAGATTCCACCGTAGATTATCTAAAATAACTCCGATTCAACTCAAGATCGGCTAAAATAAAACCGATTCCACTCTAGATCGGCTAAAATAACTCCGATTGCACTCTAGATCGGCTAAAATAACTCCGATTCCACCGTAGATTATCTAAATAACACAGATTCCACCGGAGATTATCTAAAATAACTCCGATTCAACTCTAGATCGGCTAAAATAAAACCGATTCCACTCTAGATCGGCTAAAATAACTCCAATTCCACTCTAGAATTGCCTAACTTACTCTGATTCTAGATCAATCATGTTGCCATATGATGAAATAATTACTTGCGGTAAACATCAATCAGACTTTATGAAGGTCACAAGGCTTCACGATTATAATATAACGACTGTTAAAGTTATTCGGAGCTCTAAGTATTTAATTTTCTTCCTATGAATATTCATATTTTAAGCTATACGACTGTAAGAATAAAAACTGTTGTTTGTAGGTGACCTTATAAAGTGGACAATTTTTTATGAGCTTCTTAAAGTAATTCTATTAAAATTTTGAATATTATTGACAAGGAGTTTCACGATTTATATTTTCTCAAAATTTTATTACTTGTTTAAATATGATTTATAAAGTATAGTACAAACATACTTTTTTATTTATTAAAAAGTAAAAATTAGTTTAACGGAATTGACTATGATTTCCAACCCTATTCTAACTGACCAAATTAATAACGTTTTATATTTTTATAATATAATTTAGTTATTTATAGTTTATTGATAATCATAATCAATAATACTCAAGCAAATAAATTATAATTTATTGATATTATTCATATATAAAAACAGACAAATTTCTTATCTAATGCAAATAAATAAATGGACGAATAAGATAGTGACAATACCCGAAATTATTTTTAACTATCTTAATTTGTGTTATAAGTTAATGTTCGTAGATATCAGGTATGTAAAAGATATCGTTAATTATATATCAATTTTTAATAATCTTCCTTATTCATATAGTCACTATTTTTGCGGCCCAGAAAAAAACGATTTTAATTCATTAAAACAGTTACTATTTTTTCGGTGTAAAATAAATTTTATTCTCGATTAACACAATAAACGATAACTATGTATATATTTGTAATTTTGTTCTCTATTTGGTCAATATTGAACAATGGCAAAATGAAATTGTTTTTAATTGATTGTGAATGGGTCCTATAGAATATGCCAATATGGAAGAAAACACCATAATTTGACTGTTGTTCCATACAGATAAAAGTCCTGATCGCCAATGTTATTATTCTCAGTACTATAATTGAATGTCATGATTCTTGACTTTTCTATGGCTGTTATAAATGAGAGGTCCAGGGTTTTCACGCTTTTGACCAAATGAAATTCCACAGGTTTTCCATATGAGAGAAAATAATTTCATAGGAATAAAAAAATAAAAGTTAAAAATATCAACTGCACATATTAATGGTTTTTAATATTATTATTGCACATATTTATAAATATATAATTTGAAGCTCTTTAAAGATAATAACAATTATATCAATATATGGATTAAAAGGGGGTGTTCATGTACTTTAACAATACTAATATATACAATTATGGTTAACACTATAAAAAAGTTAGACTACATCTTTTAATTTCTACAATTTAGTTTGCAATTCAATGTCTATTTCTTTGATGGCTTGTTGACTTTTTTACGTGTTTTCTCAACGTATAAGATTTTGTAAACAATGTTATTGAAAATGTTGATCCTGCTTCTTCAGCAACTTTTGCAACTTCTAGAGCGATAATTGATTCATTCAATCTAAAACCCTTTTTGCTGAAATTAGAAATTTATTTGATAATTAGAAATAAAAGTGTATAGATGCATGATTTGAAACATTGTTATTAATTATATATTTTAATTACATGCCTTTAATGACTTGCATAGAATCTTCAATTGCATTTCTTTTTTATTAATAGCTCTGCTTTTTGTTGTGTCTATTTTTTGATCATCTAGGTATATATGATATTTTTGGCGTGACATTCGTACACTATTAAGAAGATCCGTTGATAATTGAATATTTTCAACACCCCAATCTAAAAATGTTGACAAAATCATAGAATACAAATTAAGTTAAAATTTATACATGTTGCAAAAATCATACAAGTATATTATATAGCTACATTAAATCAGACATATTTAACTTTATACTCTTTTAACTTTTAACATGGTCAACCTGCGTGAAATAAGGATATGTTGTTTCGTATTTGTATATTCATTGTTTCTTTTTTAAAAGAGATTCCCCGTTCAACAGTTGCTTGGCTTTATTTTGTTATTTAAAGTAAAGATAAGCAAAATACTATTCAAAACATATGAAACTATTTGGTAACTAATTTTAGATCGCAAACCATACCATTCCTATATTTTAAAATTGACTTAAAATGGAGTTAAACTATTGAGTTAAAAAAATTAAAATATTCATATTAATTTGAATAATTTTATGTTATTTTTAATATTTTCATTGGTACCGCTTTTTCATATATGAAAATGAAACATTAACATAATATGACTTTTTTGTTTAATACGTATACCTATGCATTTTTAAACAAAAACCTATTAAAATATACATTAAAATACAAACATCTGAAAATATAAGATTCGTTCGTTTCTTTAAAACAAATTTTAATACAAATTATAATAATATGATTTTGAATATTTTGACGGTTAGTGTATTATATAAACAATGAGTCATCTACGTAAAATTATTTAATAAATAGCAGTGGCCTACGTCTGTGAAAATTTTAAGTTGAAAATGTTTTTAAATACTTATACAGGTTGTTAATTGGCCGACCTTAAGTCACCTACGTATACTATATACTGTCAAGTATTTGTCTATGTTTGATTAATCTCAATAATTCAAATATAATAAATGTAGTAGATAGGAGGTAGCGCGCAGTACCTAAACTGAATACGATCTATAGCAATTCAAAAAGTAGATTAATTAGCGTTATTTTTACAAATTTGAAGTAAGAAAAATTAGTTTATTGAAATTTCGTATATATAGGTATAGGTAGCGTATGACTGTATTTAGAAATTATACTTATAACAAAAATAAAAAAATAAATTATTACCATGATAGATAGTTAGTCCTAGACGATTTTATTAAAATGTTTATGATAGAAACATAATGACACTACTGTATTAAGCTCTTTTATATAACATTTATATTATCGATGTACCTACAATTTAAATTAACGTCCATGAATTTTATGATTTTTAGCACTTGAATTATAAAAATATATTTCTATTTATTTATTAATTAATTATACCTATATATATATAAAAGGCTTAATCTTTAATTAAAGTCAGAGATAGTTTTACATATAATTTTAAAATATATATATATATATAACATATCAGAAACATACTATAATTTTAAATTTTAACTTGACAATTATATACTTATAATTCACAGAAAAATTTCAATTGTATTACATACATTTTTTATTTTATTTATTTAAATTTATATACCTGTACTCTTCAAAATTTCAATTATCACATTTAAAATTTTAATTGGAGAAATTGAAATTTAGATGCGCATATTAATTTCAATTATTGTACCTATATGAACTTAAAATAATTTCAATTATCGTTTAAGCGTATATTAATTTCTATTTAATCGCAATTTGGTCAACGAGTGTAAATGAATTTCAACAACAATTTTATGATTTTTGATTAACAATTATTTATTTTAAAAATTTTACTAAAACTAATGATCAATTATTTTAATTTTGTAACTTTTTAATATAGTATCATAGCATTTATTTATTTATGTAACTTGTTTAATATATAAATTTTCAAATCGTAATCACTCATTTTCTAGTTTAAATCTCTTAATGTCTATATATATGTTTAATATTATTAAAATATTATATGAATATATTTTTACCCTAAATGTTAACATATAGAACTATAGATTACTTAAAATTGAGGCGATCGTCTCCAAAGAGGTTATATTTTCAACACAGTATACGATATAAAAATATTTAGTTGTTAGTAACCTTCCAATTAAGACTTTATATGTTGTAAGCAATTCAATAAAAAAAACAGTATTTTTCTAAAAGTTTTTCATAAGTTGGAATCATTTAAAACGTACGTGTCTGTACTATCAATATGCCGTTAGAATTAGAAAAATTATTAAAATGTAATTCTCCAATAATATTTCGTTATGTATGGCGATAAAGTTAAATAATGATTTTGTTTTTTTATACGATTCTAGAAGGCAGATTAAATGTATATGATATCAAATTATATTTATTATTTGGAAGTCTATATTATTTCGAGAATAAAATTCTTTAACAACAAAAAATAGTGACTGTCTTTATGAATTATAATGAAATTGTTTTTCCGCCAACAGAAAATAGGGACTAAATGAAAATTATTTTAAATGGATACCTATATCATTTACGATATTAACGAAAAATTTATACAAAATTAAGATGTTTGATGTAAGATGTTAATATATTTGAAAATGTAAAAGAATTTTTATTTTTATGAAATTGATATGTTTTCTATATTGTAATTTACGCTTTTGATTTAAAATTTACACATTGACACATATTGTCAATTAATACTTAAATACTTTGAATTAGAATATACGACATGATGGCATAAAGTGAACTTAATTTTCAGTTAGCAATAAATTATTTTTAAATTTAATTCAATTCAATTCAATAGAATTTTTTTAACAATTGTCGTTTTATGTTTAAAAAAACAATTATAAAAATTGGAAAAATTTGAAAACTTATAAAAATATTATATTTCTGAATAATATATGTATGTGGTTATCTTCAAATATATTGTGTAGTAAATTTCTAGTCGAAGGAATACCCGACTATTAGTTAATCTTTAGTTCAAATTTGGAAGCAAATTCATTTTTTGTAACTCTCAAAATTTTCTAATAAAGTATTTAAACATATTTAACTAAATATTTTACAAAACATTTTTATTAAACAAGTTATTTTTTGTCTGTCTGCTTTCAATGTTATCCGGAATCATTACTTGTAGTCTTCTGTAAATATTAAATTTATAATATAACACATTTTGATAAAATTAGTAAAATAGAAATTTATGATTCCAGGAGAAATTAACAGGAACTCTAAAATGTCAAATTTAGCAAATATCATTACATACGTTATTCATTTATTTTGTCGTTTTTACTATATTATTTCTTTTCACTTAATAGTGGGGTCGAGACCTATAGTAAATAGTCAAAGTTCGTGCAAATTCTTGTAAAAAGCAGTTTCTTTGTTGATT
>JAUZNC010026239.1:10269-22412 GCA_034780395.1 Vannuccia rotundouncinata | reverse complement strand
AATGTCATAATTAATTACTTTTTATCATTACTGGTTTTAAAATCATACATAAATGAATAGATAGCTATGGATAATATATTTTTATAGTAGCAGCAAGATTTTTAGATTACATTTATTATATAATCCACTCAAAGATTTGCAAAGATCTAACAATAGTATATTACCGAAACTTCATCAACATAATATTTGGAAAATCAATTTTATTGATTTACGAAGATATTGAAGAAGTGAAATAGAATCCATTTTAAATCCGCATTATTTTTTATTCTATATTTGCTTCATTTTATTTCTATTTTCAATTTAACAATCATTTATTGTGTACAGTGACACATTAATGTAAAGAATAGGATATGGATAGGATTTCTTAATGGAAAAAATTAATGTCAATATCACAAGAAAAATGATTCGTTAAAATATAATAGATATTAATTTATAACCAAGTTAAATTATCTGCTAAATGAACTATATACGAGAATGGTTATATTCAAAAAAAGAAAACTTTCTGTAAATAGATTTCTTCGATCACTGAATGATTATATTATCATATACGTAGCTCATAAAGTCAACCCTTTTTCCCTCTTATTTATCTTGCACATAATAATATAATATTGCCTCAGAAATCAATAAAAATCCAGTTTATGGAAAAGTCTGGTTTTGAAGAATATCTCCGTGTGTTGTGGGGAGAATGAGAAAGAGAATTTTCGGCATATTGCTGAGTCTATAGCTGAGAACAATCCGGCTCTAGGGATAATTCAACTGTGTGGGGTTATATATACCAACCGTATATAGAGATAAGTTCATTTTGAAGTTGTGCACAGATCTATACAATATACGGAGCAACATATATATTGAGTTTTACAACAGCTAACTATATGGTCGGTTAGATCAAATTTTTGATCAAGTTTTGATTATTTTCGAATATATAAAGGATATTTTTTATTAAGAGTTCAAATTAATCTAAGAATTATAAAAAACTATTATTTGCTATGGTTCGATCGCAGAATTAGCATGTCGTTTATATAATCTCTCATATAAACTTCAATTCTGTGGGTTCAATGTTCTTTATTATAGATGGGATTTTTCAAATAGATCAATTGATTTCATAAAATCAATCAAATAGATATTTATTCCATTAGTGATAATTATAGTTACATTCATATAGTTTAGATATAGAAAAATCAATATAGAGTAAACACCCACTAATTAAAACATCAATTGTCCCAGGCAAAGTGTCAGTATTAATTAAAGAATTAAATGTATTAATCATCAACACCATTACTCTACGGTATTAATTATTTAAGTTATGTATTTTTGTGAAATCATCTCTATTGTATACACAGTTCAGTTAGGGTACACATCAATGAGTTGATAAATTGTTTGATAATTAATACAATTTCTCAATTTTAAAACAAATGTATTAATTACTAATTTATCAAACAATGTATCAAGTCATTGATACCTACATTAACAGAACTGTGAATTAATAGAGAGATGATTTCATAAAAATATGTAACTTTTTGTTTATGATTAAGTATTGTTTTTCATAGTATATATATAAATAACTCCGATAACACTATGGGGTGGATCTTACTTACTCCGATTTCTTTCTATATTTAATATAGATTATTGCATTTTAAATAATGCTTCGGAAATACTTGTGAAATACAAAAGCCCAGTTTATTTTATTCAATAATTTCTATTTTATTACAAACTATTTATTATTATCAAACTATTCAAAAAAGTTAATGTTGTACAAGCAACAAAATAATAATTGAAGAATGTATTAATTAGAGATACAAAAATGTGTCGACACAAGTAGTATTAATAATTAAGACGACAGTAAAAAAAATCGGGCCATGAAAAATGGTATAAATTAACGAATGTATTAATTAGCGAATTAATTACTGTATAATGTATATGGGTAAGTTGATATCAGAATTTAATATTGACCGAAATTAATTATTGGAAAAGATTTGACTATTCAAAACAGATTTATAGCGTTTTTATCATTCTATATTTTCTTAGTAATATGTAATTTTTAATAATTTTCTAACGAATAATTATAAATGAATAACATTTTATTCTCGCACCAAATTTTATATATTTTTTCAAATATACGAAGTAATATATTAAACGATAGTATAAGGAATATATATTTTATAATACCTTTTCGATATTTATAGAAGCATATTAAAATTATAAGTAAGATATGCATATATACCAGACGATTATGATACTTGGTAATCCTCGACTGCATATTATGCTGTACAGTAATTGTGCAATCGAAAGAGAGTACTATATATCAACTAGTATTATTCAAAGCAATATTTTGGAAATTTCTTTCGAAACTACAAATATCTTTCCTAAATCAGATTTGGCAATACTTAAATATTCAATAATTAATAGGCAACTATATGAGAAAAGTAACAAGCTGTTTACAGATTTCCGTGTAAAATACATTTTTCTGTAACATTCAAACAGTAAGACTTAAGCCATTTATTTTCATATAATACAAAATCATAACCCTTCATATCAAAATGTGATAATCAGTAATAACTAAATCAGTAGGTTGGCCTTAAATAAATAATATCATTTATATTTAAGATTGTAAGGTACAAAAACTCAAAATAATATGCATTAGATTTAATTATATAAAAAAAGTATTCGGTAATCAACATATTATAATATATACAAATTTTATAAAAAAATATAATTTAAAACAAATCTTAAAACAACTGCAAATTCTGTCATCAATAATGGAGATTAAGATTTGAAAATCATTTAATCCATAATGGTTTACAACTTTTAATAAGGTGAAAGTCTTTTTAATAACTTTTCATAAAGAAGACAGAAATAAATTATTAGAATCCACTATTTTTAGCAACATAACTATCAATTTTAAGGCTTTCTCATAACATTTTTTTAAATAAAAAGTCACGAGCGTTCAATTTCGCGTAAAACAGTAAAATGCATCCGTTGAAAGACACTATCCTCAATTTTATGCTATTTGTACAATCAAATTAAGAGAATTGGCATTGATTACAGAAAATATAAATGCGCCACCATAAATAAAGGCTTTTATACAAAATGATTTAGCATGATTTAATAAATGGATTGAAATGAATTTAGAACTACTAGCCGCAGTGATTTAGCATCCAATACGCTTTGTACAATGTTCGGTAAATGCTAATTGCTAGTATTGAATGGATATTTTTGTAGTTAGTACAAAATTGTCACAAAAGCTAAAAAAAAAAGTGAAAAGATATAAAATATAAGAAGTTATCTTGGAATATTGGAAGAAGTCATTCCAATTTATATAAACCGGCCAAATTAACGTTGCGACTATCGATCAAGTCGTCAGCTAAGTAAGGATCAATCGATACAGGTATTAATTAGTTTGTTCTACAGGAGAGTCGTCAGCGGTTGAACGTCCCTCAAAGTCCTCCAAAATGTCTTTTCTCATCTGAAATGATGGGAACATAAGTACAAATAGCCAATCGAATCAAGAAAATGTCTTCAGTTATGAATTCTTGTCATGCATTCGATATTATGAAAAGGCTTTTAGATGTTTTTGACCCACCTCTGAGACGGAATGACAGAAGATCTGCGCGTTAGTCAAACAGGGTTGAGGGGCAAAATGGTCGGCCAATACCCGTCCCCAAGTTTTCGAAGAAACCAATACAAGTGACTTCAATCTTCAATTGAAACAAAGTTTAACCAGCTCGATATTTATTAGGATAGAATAATTCTTAATGAAAGAGAGAAGAACCCTGAAATATATCATCTATAATTGACCGACAAAATATGTTTTCTGCACAGAAACAATCTCCCTCTCTTCGCAAGCTTAGAAACCACATTCAAACAATGATAACATAGTACATGTTAGTCTAAAACAAAATTCTTTTATAGAAGTGTTATTAAGGAAGGGGGAGAGCACCCCTGCATCATGACTAAAGATGATATAGCTCTAGAGTGTTGGAGAAACTTACTTGGTTAACAATCCTAAGAAATGAATTGACTTAAAAGATTCGCTCCTGTATCGAAGAATCAGCTTGGTGATGTGAATAGGCGAGAATTTTATCTGAAAATAGAATCGTTATAGCAAATAATTAAATAATGCCGACCTGTAACCACTATATAGTGTAAAAATAAACTTGATCGCAAAAACAGTAACATTGACAAAAATTGTTCAATATACAAATAGCACACGGATAAAAAAATGAAAAAAAGGGTATCCCACATCTGGATCCATTTTATTGAATTCGTCTAACACAACAGTTCGAAGTTTAGGAAACTTCACCGGATCAAAGGTCTCGAGTAGACAAAAGTCTTTAAAGGTTTCCAATTCCTGTAAAACAAGAAATCAATACATGATGGGTTTATCTGTCTACAAAAGAATGCTGACAATTAAAGAAAATTGACCAAAAAACAAGGGAAATATAGTATGTTCTACTTTGAATAAATTTAATTACAATTTTATCGAAACATAAATAAAGTAAAAAAATTACATTTGAATAATATTATGAAAATATAACGCATACTACTACTATAACTGAAAAGTAAGATACGAATGGACTAACCAGAATTTCTAGCGGAAAAATATTTGTACACTCGGATAAATGATCAAAGTTAACTCTTAAACTGGATGACGACTGAATCTTTAAGAACCTCAAATTCGTCAGTGGAGTCAACAATTTAGAGATCGATAAACTAAAAAAAATCAAAAAATTGGAGAAATGTGTAAGAAAAAAGGATTCTATATAATGTTTGAAATTATAGCTGAGACTCTTACTTTTCAACCCTGAACAAAGCTGCGAAATCTGCAGCAACGGAGAGCGACTCCAATGAGTCTATCAATCGGACCGAAGATTTTGCCAGCAAACCTAGATTCGTCTCCATGACAACAGAATTCTTAAGTTCGCTTGAAATATGAAGGTTGAGTGACCGGGTGGAACGTCGACCGAGAAAGCAACCGAGGAGGACCCAATTGTGAACTTCCGTGGATGGCAGAGATACTTCTGACCACTGAAAATGGATATAGAGAAAGGGATGATTATTGTTATCAGCTGTTACAATTTGAATAACAGTAAATGAGGATTCTAGTGTCTGCTGGTCGGTTAACATGTTCAATTGTAATTTTTTATTGGCGTGAATAGTTTAATTGATTTCTGACGACTCTGTTCTTCTTTATTAAATAAATAATTAGGTATAGTGTATAATGCTCATTCTATAATGAGTACGAAAAGTTGTGTTCTTTTCATCGCAAATTTAAATATATATTTTGTTTTAAATGAATAATATATAAATTCCATCACCAAAGACTAAATATCTTCAAATATGGGTGATGTTCAATAAACAGAATTAATTTGTTAGTTAATTTCTGAACCGAAACATTAGCATCCGTAACTCACAGTGTCTAGAGAATCGATAATGTGTTTCCATTGGCGACATACTAGACGACACGTACAAAGCTCAGCTGGTGACAACTTCGAGAAGATAGTGGTCATTGACCTCTGACCGAAGAGGGACTGTGTTGCGAGGGAGGGGAGCATGTCGAGGATGAAGGGGTCGTAACCTGGCCGTTTTAAGTTCACCTGGAGTTTAACATGCCTCTGTTTCGATTCTGTGAAAATGAAAACGGTAATGTGATGAAGCTCTTCAATCCCTTTTCAACGACCCATTTCCCCAACGAAACTAAAGCAGCAACTCAACAAACCTTTGGTTGACGAATGAGAGAAAGAATTCATAGAAAGAGCAGAGACTCCCGGGGTTTTGAATTGGGAGGGAGATTCTACCCTATCGGCGGTTGAAGTTGTTTGCGATGGTAAGGAGGGTGAATGGGCACCGAAAACCTCTGATGGTTGCAGGGTGATCACGACAATCATTTTGACTGGATTGGTGAGCTTAGGAGGGTCAGGAAGTAGGATCTTGTACACACTCTCGAAGTGACCTATGTTCCGAGGCTCCACGGCGTAAGTACGCTGATTTACACGCAGGTAGCTATGACGTTGTTCCAGAATGCGTTCCAGACCTGGTACCTTTAAATAATGAGAGATTACGATTTTGGAACAATTTTCCACGAATGATATACAAAAGAATTTGACTAAAGCATGCTTCATACATTATAGTATTTTAGATATTATAGAATTAAATTGATTGATCTTCTGCTGCTTTCTCTCTTGCGTTCTATTTTCAAGTATAAGTAGCACATTTTTATTCTATAGGAGCGATGTCATAACAAATAATTAACTATAACCTTAGACTTGAGTAGTATACACTAATAATGTGAAAATTGAAGACTTGAATTTTAAATTAAGTGTTATTTTAATTTTACTGTCACGAAAATAAAAATGCAAAATTTTAAGAATAAAATTTAACAACCAATTGATAAAATTTAAAACATTCAATAATGACAAAAATATTAATATTTAAATATTGTTATTAAATATATTTATATTAATTAACTTTTTGTAGGGTACACAATTTTAATGAAATAATAAAAGTGTAAAGTAGATTAGATTTTATCATTTGTGTATTATTTGTAAAAAGTTCGTATATTTAGTAGGTATATCCTCGAGATTACAAAACTATAAATAATTAATTAATTGCACAACTAGTATAACCTATTAAAACAAATTACAAATGTAAGAATATTTGGAATGATTTTTAGTCCCGATCTTCAAAACTTAAAATAAATTAATCAAGACTTTTGAAGACTTGCATTTAAAATTCAGACTGAGCATGAACCAGACAAAGGAAGCAAACCGTTCAGTGGTCACCTTGGGTATTGTAATGAGGACATTTCCATTACTCAGTGAGGTGAGCGAGGTGTTGGGCAGCTCCAGACACACGGCTTCCTCTGTGGAGTAGACGACGGAGAAGGGACTGTCGAGGACCATGGACGAGTTATCCTCAGATGACCGGCCGAGGGTGGATGACGAGGGGGCTCCAGTCGGAGGGGTGGATTGTGTTGGTGTAAGAAGGGCGGTGGACTTGGGCGAGATCGATACAAACCTCTTGAGGAACGGTGGAAGATTTACCGGTGCTGACTTCTTCTGAAGGTGGCAACGAGGCAAAATCTTCAATTATCCAAGTTATTAATCAAAAAGACAACATTTCAAGATAAGCACCTTGTCAGGTTTGATTGGTGGCATCTCAGTGATGGCCACTGACTTCTTCTTGGCAGCCAACAGTTTCTGATTCTTTATGCGGCAAAGGCAGTTCTGCACAGGATCACAAGGAACACTGGACATCATCACAAAACACGGATATAAAGTCTGAGGATGCGTCTTACATGACAAATAAAGAGATTTGGTTTGGCGGTAGCCGGTAAACAACCGCGATGCCATTGCACCAGACAACTGGCACAGGTGACACTTGGAAGGGATCCATCAGGAAGGCAGAACCGGGAGCAGGGCAGGCGCCAGGAAGCGGCCGGGATGGCGCCGTGCTTGTTGGGGACGTCTTCTAACTCTGAGTGACGGTTTATCAAGCGGTGAGCTTGCATGGAGATTGTCTGAAGTGAGCACGATGTGTTTGCACGATAAGAATGGGAGAGGCAGAAATTACAACAATTAAATGGCAACGCACAACTCGATCCCACTCAGGATATCTTTGTGCAAGAAACTCTTCGGAAGCTCTTTCCACGACAGCCACCGTTTTGGTTCGAAGCGCCTTAAACCGAGGCTCATAATTGGGCACGGACACAGCGCGCAACATATCTGGAGGACACTTCCTCTTCAACGCTCTCAACGAAGTCCCTTGTAGATTGTAAACAATCTTTGGAAGTGGCGGCAAGTCTACCGTTTGAGCTCTACCGTTCACTCCTGGATTTGAGGAGAGCGGCAACAGTTTCTTGGAGGAGAGAGGCCCTGGTGGATTCCAGGGGACTGGTGGCGTTGATGTGGATAACGAGGAGTTCAATGAACCCTGTTCGGGTTGACGCTTGGAGCATTGTGGGCCTGGACGATTCTCCTGAGGCAGTTTCACTTTGGCACGGGTGATGTTCTCGTGAGCATGCGGTGGAGAGGTTATGCGGACGGTGCGGAAGGAGAAGTGGTGCTCGGCATCCAGGCCAGCATAAGTTGAACCGCTTTCACTGAGAACAGCTAGCAGTTTGGATACATCTACGTGAGATCGCTGAAAAAAGAGGAATTCGAGAATTCGAAACCTTCTTTACTAACAAGGAATCAATGGAAAACTTTCTTACTAAGCGCCTCTTCTTGGTCGATGTATGATTGTAATAAACATCACAGTTAGAAGAACGAGATCGATTTGGGAGCGGTTTACTTCGCAAAACTAGAGTTCGTGTAAACCCTGCAATATTGACAAATGGCAACGGTTAAAACCAATTGTATATTTATAACGAATCGGGTGTTGACACTCTCCATAAAATAAAAGCCCGGACGGGAAACTTGTCCGCAGCGCAATAGCGTGGTGCATGGGCAGAGCCACTTTAGTGGGTTTAGGATGCTAAACACGAGTTATAACTACAATTTAAATTATTAAAATAATGTAATCATCTTTAAAAAATAAAATTTGATTTCTACTTTCCAAAATTCACAATTATATTACCAAATTTGATATTTACCCAATTTAAACGGTTCCTGAAGCATGGAGATGATATTTGAGCACAGAACTAGAAAATACAAAATAACAACAGTTACTTTAAAATTGTAAGAAAATATATTTTAATTCAAATGTGTGTCTTACCAGTGCTTGCATGGTTAACAAATTGTTCCAAATCTTCATGTTCGTTATCGACTTCATTTTGAACCTGTGGCGAGTCTATACACACGCAATATGATGTAGGAGACAAGTTAAATAATATCTATCAAATCTATGATAATAGATGAATCAAGTAATTACAAATCGATATAAATGAAACAAGCAAAAAATTGAAATACCTGTACATGTAAGATCAACAAAGGTTGGTTGTATTGGATCAGAGTAACCATTTACTATCGTTTTGGTGGTATCTTGAGAAAGGTAGATTACAATAATAATTTATATTTAATGGTAAATCAAAGTTATTCCGTACCTACCATTTACATGAAGTGTGTCAGTTACTATTGATATTTCAGAGTCACCAGTAGCTATTAAAAATAGAAACTCGTTAATTGTAGACTATTTTGTACCATTTCAAACGAATATTTGACATATGAATCAATTGAATGGAAAGTCATAAGAAAGAGTTCTTAATAATCTACACGTATTCTGTCAAGTATATTATCATTTATTCCGATGACTACGTAAATACAGGGACGCTCAACTACTCTTTCAGCGTAAATTTAGCCAATAGTCCGATAATTTTTCCACATAAATTATAAAATATTTTAATTGACATATAAGTTTATTATATTGTATTACACATTAATTCATGTGTGTTCATACATCTTGTAGGTAAATACATAGGATTAAATTGTACATAGTATTGATAAAATCTCAAAATGCATAATAACACAAAATAAAGTTTTCAAATAGTACTAAATAAATAATAACATACAATTGATCTATATGAAGGTTCTAAAGCTCTCAATGAAAGTTTTTTATAATGTCTAAATCCGTTTTTTGTGGCCTTTAAATTAACACTGAAAACGGAGGTATTTTAAATTTATATTATCATTAAATATAAGTTAGCTTACACAAATTATAGATTGCAGTTTCAAATTAAATTCAATGTTTTTTATGCGTGTATCTAAAATAAAAGCAATCTTCCAATTAGGTAGTATATGAAATTTATTTCATGTAAAACAGATACAGATTTTATTGCCAAGATTATATAAATATATAATTGACGTTTGAGTTATGCGGTGAGTAAATTATACATCTAAAATATAACAGTACACCTATATTATTAGAAGAAAGGTTTGATTTATTAGATATGAATTAGATACTAGATTTGTATTGACAGCAGTCAACTATTGTGCAACTAAAATGAAATTAGAGACACTGTTTATGAAATTATGCTAATTATAACAGGGGTTTCGTCTCTTTCTCTTTATACATAAATATTTTGTATTATTACATCTAAATGACAGAAATTTATTTATATATTTACAATAAAAATTAGAATAATTTCAAAATGTACAACAATATTCTCAGAGATAGGGATCTTGATCATTATTTCCAAAAACCCATCAAAGGAATTTGACAGAGATATATCAGAAACTAACTAAGCAAATTTGAGTAACATATTATTATAATAAACTTATCGAATGAAACTATAAATTAATCACAAAAAGCTATTAAATGCAGGAGTAGGTATTATGTACGTAATACTCAGTAAATGTGAACAAATTTTCTTGAAAAGGCTGTCTTGCCATCCGGGTTCAAAATGTTAAGTCGATATAATAATGATTTTCGGTGTTGTAGAGAATAATCTAGTTCATGAATTTACGATAACAGTAGATTTTCAAAAATGATTGTTGAATTTTATCCTATTACAGAAAAACCTACCATCAGTTGTGATTTTATTGTCTTCTTCTTGCTCTATTGTTTTAGATTCTAAAAGTCAAAAACGTGATTGTAATTAATGTAGATGCAAATAAAGGATGACTAATGTAGTATTGAAAAAAACCTTCTCATGGCTGTATAAGATAGTAAAACTTACCACCATTTGCATTGGACTCTGATTTGTTTACATTCTTCTGAGAAAGTTCACTTGTTGGATCTAAAATAGAGTCTACAAATAAAACAAATATGTAGAAAGCATTTACAAAAATTTAAGTAAAACTAAATATACAATCTTTTACTTCTAAAGATAAATATATTTTCTCAAATAAAAATGTAATCATGGCTCAAATATTAAATAGTGGTACTAACTAACCTTGTGAGTGTGAGGTGATGGATTCAGAAAGTTTTTCCTTAATTTTCATATACACATTATCCGATTCTAAAAATATTAATAATTATATGTTTAGACTGACCAAAAGGAGAGTATTAATAATCAAAATATTATGAATTCTGTGAATGTAATGTGTGACATTTATATAATTAATATTTTGTCTAATAATCATCGGTAATAGTTGAACATCATTAAAACTTCACTATTTCTCTAATGAAGACATTACAAAATAGTTGTGGTATGTTATAAAGGTATTAACCTGGGTTTTTTGTGTTTGGTAAATGAGATGATTCTTTCTTTGATTCACCAATTCCATTAATACCTAAAAAATAGTATAGAATATTATAGTTTAGAATAGTACAAAATACTTTGCAACAATACCTACCTTCATAATTAAAATTGTTGTCAATTGGACACAATTCAATTTGATTTGGCAATGACGTCAATGTCAAATTTTCACCCTCCATCGATCTATAAACATTAATAAAAAAGTATTTAAGTTTAAATCATAAACTTACAACAAAAACTATCATAAATTTGAAAATGAAGGAAATTCAGAAAAAATGTTCCATAAAATAATGCAGTTATAGTGATGAACTGAGAAACTTTGATAATATTTAATTAATATTTTTAAACAGAATAATAATAACTTTGGTAGAGAATGTCTAGAAAAAAATAATAGCATAGGCTTTATAAACTAACATTATTGTTAGTTATTCATAGTGAGTATTTAAAAAATTTTATAGTTAAAATGTTTGATTTACATGGTTCAAATACATTTCCAGCATATCTAAATTAATTTACTTTTAAAATATATTCTGGCAACCTAACTGTCATGACAGGGGTCAGAACTATCATACCAAGAGATGTTAATGGCCACCATCATGACTGGGATGAGGAATGTGATGATGCCGATGAGGTCGGCAGAAGGATCAATGACTGGTGCAAAGACAATGAATAGTGCACATTGAATAACGGTAAACCCACATTCATTAGCTATAGACACAACTCAAGGTTGGCACCAGATATCACTTTTATGACAAACGAGTTTGCAACGAGGTGCTCCTGGAAAATTGACAAGGATCTGAGAAGCGACTACCTTCCCATCATAACCACAGTTAGATTTGATGAATCAAGACCAAACAACCCAAAAAAGACTAAGTGGGCATTCAACAAAGAACAATGGGAAGCTTTCAAGACTGAAACTAAGGCAGAGTTTGAGAAATGCATGGAAAACGAGTCTGTAGAGCAAGATGGGGGAAGTTCAAGGACATCATTCTTGACAGCTCCAGAAAAT
>JAUZNC010026228.1:0-22424 GCA_034780395.1 Vannuccia rotundouncinata | reverse complement strand
CCAACGATACCAAATTTGCCTTGTTCTAAAATATGGTAGGGTCAAGTTATTTTTTTGGCCTCTGGCCGCTCCACTATTTATTGAACTTTATTATAATGAGTAGTAGATTAGGACGACTCTACCCAAACAAAGGATCCTTTGTTCGAACAAAACTCCCACCCCTAACTCTGCTAAAATTATTTTCCGCACCTTTACATGTTAAATTTCGACAAAACTTTATTAGTTGAATTCACATGCAATAGGAGTCCAGTTAATTTAAGTTTAAAATTAATCCTATGGAATAAGTCGGTTGAATTACAGTCCACGGTATTTGGTTCCTATGCAAAATGGAATGTGATTTAAGCGATTAAAGCAAGTGAAAGGACCATCGGTTCCCTTTTTCTCTATTCTCTCCGTTTGCGAAAATTTTACCCAGAAATTAATAAATTCTCGGGACGAATCTTCATCACATGGCCTCTCAAGAATGGAAATAAGAGCAGATTATCATAGCGTAACAATACCAACCATGGAATATCTGAAATTACAATTAGATGGATTCCATAATTATATCCCCTCTCACCGAAGTGTGCATCTCATGCAGCTATGTGGAACTCATTTGCGGATAGTTTTAATCATACTTTGATTGTGGTTGATAAGTCCTATAGATCGAGTGAAAAAACGAAATGGGTTTGGAAATAATAATATATGGTTATAATAACATTACAAGAAACCTTGTTGGATTTACAGTGAAGAAATGGATCACACGTGGATGACCTTATCATGCACACTGCCGATGGATATTATTACATTAACACCTATCCTGAGAAGGCTTAATGATGAGTGATGAGTGGGTTGGAGGTAACTGGAGCTCGATATAGTAAACACATAATGAACGGTCAAGGAGACTTTACTTATATTAGTTGATGAAAACGGTGCTTTCAATGTGTCCCTACCATGAGCCAAGACTATTTAGAAAATTTAAGCTTTAGTCATAATATAAAATCATGCATTCCAGGCAAAATGTTTAACCTGAAATAAATTACATTATCCACGACACACCTCGAACTACCTAACCCAATAACATTTTTACGCAAAGATGTTGTCTATAGCAGAGTATCACTTTATATGCTCAAAACAGACCACTATTATTACCTTCGAATACTCATTCACCAACTGCCATGAAAAATGATAATGAGGACACCATAGAAATAATTAATTTATCAGTATAAAGGGTACCAATAATTTACTACAATCTCAATTACAAACACTTGCTAAGCCATTGAAAATGCTTTCAATTGAAAAGAATAAAATTGGGAAGCTAAAGAAACTCTTTTGAGGCTATTACGATATTCTATACATTTATGCTACTACATCACCTCTACAATAGCTGTGACTCTTAATCAATCATTAAGAAGTGTTGTGTGTGATATATTGTAACAAACAATTACATCAGCAATTATCTTAAATGAAAGAAACGGTTTGGCCTATATCAATGAAAAAAAAGGTGTATATTGGTGGTCCATAGCCACCAAAGAAAACCTAGCTAATTGTATGATTTTTCTTCTTGATAATGCACTTTTTCACAAATTGGAACATGAAATCCAAACATTACTTAATTTGAGAAAACTGTCTATATTTACTGCTACTTTAAAAGTAAGAAAATAATGTATTCTTTAGAAAAATATATTGACTTTATTTTGAAACATGACAACACATAAATTTTGAAAAAACCGTGTAACTTTGAAGTTTATTTGTATAAATCTATTCATCCTTTGCCATAATTTTAAGTTTTTTTCAATTGAAAGAAGACATGCGAGCATCCAGAAGCAATGGTCTCAAAATATCATAGTCTAAGGCTGATTTAGCTTCTAGTGGCTCGTTAGGTGTCATTTGTCTTTCAATTGTCCACTCTGATAGTGCAACTTGTTGATTTACTAATCATAATTTCTGGTCACTTCTAATGAGCTGTATTGGAATGTTGCTTTTCTTGATAATCTCAAGGAATCTAGTCCATCCATTAGGTGGTAGAAAAATTATTTGCCCATCTACCGCATATCGAATCAAGTCTGGTAAGTTTGAATATTTAATTGAATGACCATCATTCTCTGAAATGTGTCGCCATATCTAGCCAACTTGACATTATGAGTAATTAAAAATTGAAGTAGTATTCGAGATGGGGTAGACGGAAGAGTTAGAAAACTAGGCAGTTTCGGTTCAGCTGTTGGGCACACTTGATGTTCTCGTTCCTCTTATTCACGTCTGTGTTGTTGTATCCTCTGCTGTAAGTTGTAAATATAAATTTTATGCTGTAAATTGTAAATCTGGAGACATATAGGTAGTTTCATTATTCTTGTTTGAGAGATTTTCCATTGTTAGATATTTCTCTACAACATAAATACAAATCGTAGAAACAATTGATAATCTCCCTTTATGTTGGTTCTTTTGGATGCTTTTTCCCAGGTATGTTTGTTCGATTGCGCGTGGGTGAAATTCAAACACTTAAGTAGTCAGAAATTGTCTCATGCAAGTCTAAAAATAGGTAGGCATAGGTATTATCACTAACAATATCCATTAAACATGGAATGAGAAATTTCTAGGAAACTTATTGCGGCCGAGTTGTCAAACTTGTATAATCAATTACCACAAAATTCTGAGGTCTTATAAATGTAACACAGTTCTGTTTAACAGACATATTTAATAAATACCAAAAACACAGACTGCACAATAGATTCAATTATTATACAATATATAATCACTTAAAAGTGAATACCAATAAAAACATATGAGATTGAAAAGAATTAAGCAATTATTTAGAATATAATCAAAATAGTTCCAAGGATAATCATATGCATTCATTAATACCATATAAAAAATCAAGGTTGGATTTCATTCTTGAGGATCTTCTACATGTTGATGTAACTGATGGAGGAGTGCAATCTGTTTCTGTTTTACCAATAACAGTTGATGCGTTCTCGTGTTTTAATGGACCAGGTGACAAAGAAATTTCTGTCACTGGTAGTAGCAAGGAAATATATTTATGTGTAATGTTTGTTGCCTAGATGTCAATGTGTATGGAATGTTTCTGGAGCGTGATGATTCCCAATTTGGAAATGTTGATGTACTTAGATGAAAGATGTACCGTGTTGTGTGAGTTCAATGTTTTATGTTGTGTATGAATGGAATTATCATTAAGATATATAATAGTAAACATTTTGTATCCAATTTTGTTTAGAATAATGCTAGTAGTCTCTTACCTTGCTTAAACTTGACTGAACTGTATTTCCAAGTAAAGATAACATCTCAGAAATAACTTTTAAAAAGATCACATGGTCTGTTTGGTTGTTCAGCTGATCTATACCCTAGTAAGAACTGATAAATAAACACATTTCACAATAACACAATTGACCTACTTTAGCCATTATGTTAATACCTCACCATTAAAATGAGTACAATTATCACAGACTACCACACCAATTACAACTTCCAGGCAAAGCAATTTCTTCATGACTTTCTTCGTCAAAAAGTATCTGCAAAAAAACCCTCTGAACATTTAGACTAAGCATCCACAACATGGCCCTCAATCGTATATGTGCACACTTTGCATAGGTTTTATTATATATGTATTTTAATGACAGGGCTAATTAAATAAAGCCTATTTTGGCATAGAAGTTACAACATGCCTTGACATAATAACAAGGGGGATCAGTTTTTTCAGGTTTTTGAATTATCAACAGAGAGATCAACAGCCCATCTTTGCAGCATGTTAGAAGTAGGCATGGTTAAGGAATTCTCTGAATTGAAAACATTTTGCAGAACCTGGTAGTCATTAACCAGATAAAATGCTGTGTTGAAAACCCAGTGAATAGGTAAGGCTTCCTTTTGTGTCTGGCTGTATCCTTATTCACTTTTAGTTAATCTTATGGATATACACATGATAGGATGGCCGTCCTGTTCTAAGATGCCACATACATCATATTCTGAAGAATCTACAGTGAAAGTAGAATTAAATCCCAATTAAAATATATGCAATACGGGGGTTACTGAAAATCATTTGCTTAAGTTAATAGAGAGCTAACTTTTGCTTGTAATGTCCAGTTCTCAGAAGTCTGCAACTGATACAATAGTTCAGCAATGTTTGAGAAATGAGGCATTAACTGTCTGTAGTATTCAAGACACACAATAAAATACTTTAGTACAGCAAATGTATCTGGCTCTTTGGAGTTCAAGATAGATTTTTGTTTTGTGTTGTCAATTTCTTCTACAATAAAACTAAGATATTGCGATATCTCAATTAATGCATACCTTGTACTTGATCAAGGTATTCAGCAGCTGTTTAAAATTTTTATCATTTTCTTCTTTTATAAGTTCAAAATACCGGAATATCACTCTGGTATGCTTTTATTCCAGGTACTCTTTGCAATATCATGTTCATCACACATCCTCAGTGTCCACAGTGATTCGGATTTTTACATTTTTTATGCCAAACATTTATTTTTACACCCATAGTTATAAATAAACTCTCTGATTCATTATTGAAATTTAAGCATGAATATATTATTATCCTCAAAGTGTATCTGTTACACCCCACTCTTGTAAACATAACACTATAAAACCACTTTTGATATATTTAGAGGATCATTTACATTTATCTTTTTATACATTATTTATATTGTTCCTCATACGTATATAATGCTTAACTATGTTTATATCATTGACTATAATCATACTATTTCTAATTGTTCATATATGTTTATTGGAGATTAATAGCGTGGTCCTTGTCATAATACACACTATTAGATAAATATACTTCATTCTTATCTATGACCACATTTTGAATCATGCCTGCTGTACTATGCCCTATTGATAGTCATATCTATGCCATACCTCAAGCAATACACAGCAATCATCTAAGCTTGACAAAATAAAAAAAAATCACACTACATAACAGAATGCAACATCATTATGAACCTATTCGAAGTTTCTGTGCATGTTTACAAGGACAAGCAGGTGTATGTAAATTTGTACAAACATGTCCCGGTTGTGATACTACCCTGATGAAAGATGAAATGGTTAGAGACGTCTTAGCCAGGGGTCTAACAGACACAGATATCCAACTTGACCTTTTATGGGACAGAAACCAAGAAATGTTACTAGAAGAAGCAACACAATTCATAGAGGTGAAGAAAGCTGTTAAACGTTCCCCAACTCACCTTCTTAATCCACAAATGGTAGAAGTAGCAACTAGTTCTCATCTCAAAACAAATTAATTTAAAACAGAACACAGTAAACTACAATATCAAAGAATCTTGTAACTAATGTTGAAATGTAGGACAGGGCAAATCTGCTCCCATCCATATTAAACAAAATGAATATCCAGCATATAACCATGCACTAATGCAAGTTATGTGAGAAAAACCCTCACATTGAATTTTTATGCACCATGGAAATCATTGATCATCATTTACACAATAACACTGACAATAAGTGATCTGAAAAACTCAAAAGTCAACCAAATACTACATTAACTGTCAAGGTAGCAATCAATGACTCAGGTTGATTGGACATACAATTAAATCCCAAACCTAGGTAACCAATATACAAGCCATGGCAGATACTGGCTAGCAGATTTGTTTAGCAGGCATTAAAATCATACAAGAGCTTGGTCTATCAGAAAATGATATAATTACTACTTCAATTAAAAAAGCATGCTGCTAATAAACAAGAAATAAAGTCTTATTGGTGATACAATCTTACAATTCTCTGCAAAAACAAGAAGAAAAACAAATGACATATGTTGCAAATGATTCCCTTTAACTATTTATCAGTCACAAAACTTGCATTGTCTAAAAAATTATTTTCAATTATTTCCAACTATAGGTGATACAGACAATACAAAGAACTCTGCAGAATTTCACTATCATCAGTCATGGAAATAAAGTCTCAACCACAATGACATTGCCCCAAATGTCAAGCTCCACCATCATTACCTAATAAAATTCCTTACTCACCAACAAATGCTAATCATCTTAAGCTACAAGAATATCTCCTAAATTACTACAAATTCAGTACATCTTTAAACACCAACCCCTTCCCTTACTCACCAACAAATGCTAATCATCTTAAGCTACAAGAATATCTCCTAAATTAATACAAATTCAGTACATCTTTAAACACCAACCCCTTCCACTCATGGAAGGTCCACCAATGAGACTTATGATTGATACAAATGTAAAACCCACTGCTCATCATACACCTGTTCAAGTGTCTCTACATTGGCAGGATAAAGTTCAGAATGGAACAAGTTCCCATAAGAGAACCAGTAAAGCAGTGCCCCCAAATGGTTGTTTGTGTAAACAAGAATGGCCAACCTCAAACAACTGTCAACTTAATAAACATTAATAAAATACACTATGATAATCTGTGGAAATTTTTGGATAAATCTTTCCAAAAACTTTTTGATAATCAACTATAGAAATTCATAGATATTATAACAATACAATCCCACAGAATGGTTATCACAGTTTATCTATATATAAAAATGATTGTCACCTAAAATGATTGTCAATATAAAACAGCTCCTTAAGGCTACATATCCTTAGGAGATGGTAACACGAGAAGATATGATAAGCTAGTTGCCAATATCCCAAATAAAACTATACGCATTGACAACATTCCACTTTGGGCCAATACAATTGAAGAAAAATACATTTAAACTGACAACTGGTTCTACATATGCAGTCAGAATGGAATCCCCATTAACCTCAATACATTTATTTTTGCAGAAGAAATTATAGAATTTGCTAGATTTGAGATATCACCAGACAGTGTTGGATGCTGCTTAAAATCTTTCCAAGCAATCAAAGACTTTCCTACTACAGATTGGTCCAAATATGGTATTGGATTCTGGATTAAGTTATTCTTATTGGTAGCAGATTCACACACTCTGCTGAATCACAATATGCTCCAGTAGAAAGAGAAGCTTTAGCTTGAGATAAAGCTCACTATTTTGTTCTTGGATGTGAAGACCAGTGAAAACTATAAGCCATTCTGTCATTGCTCATTAGATATTTCAAACTCTAGACAAAGAAATCTAAAGGAAAAAAACAATGAGATATAAATTCAAAATGATACACATCCCAGTTGTTAAACATCTTGCTGCTGATGACCTCTCTCATTAACCAACAGGTGACTCTAATATTAAATTGATACTCCAAGATGACATTTTAATTATTTCAAATTACTATATAGTACCTTCATTAAAACAAGCTCTCTCATGCATAATAGATTATCTGAATCAAATTGGTAATATATTATAGAATGTATTATAGCCTCTGTTATATCTTCCCATAAGACAAAAACATATAATACACATAAGACAAAAATTGGACTGGAAATACTAGCAACCCAAATATGCACAACCTTATTTAACCAGAAATTTTAAAAAGGCATAATTAAAAGTTTATAAAAAAAAACATTCTTTTCGAAATAATAAAGATGATAAAAAAAGGGGCATGCACACCCAACCCTAAATCTACCAGTTTAAAGCAGGAAACCTTGAATCATGTCTTAAATTATATGGGAATGCTTTCAAATTAGATGCAACTTACATTGAAAGAGTTGCACTTTATAAAGAACAAATTATAATATGGCCACCTCTGAGAAAAATCTTTGATTCCTTAAAATACATGCAGCACACCAAGGTGTGATCAAGATGTAACCACTGCAACAGAATTGCTCCATGTGTGTAGCAATATGTGGGTAGTAAATTTTTTTTTAAATTGCCACTAAAACCTTTGAAAGGGAGGATGGCGGCTGCATCATCTTAAGAATATAAATATTGTATTTGGGATGTAATAACATTAAAAGATCTTATTATATAGTAACAGAAAAATATTAAATTCCAAGTGTGTGAACAAGATTATGTTACATTAAACCTTACATGCCAACTGATACAAATATATAAAAAAACAATATATTGACTTACATTTCATTTAAAAATAATTTAAATAAACTATTCGAAAATCGTCTTAAAACGAAAACACAATATTTTTTTTTAAATTCTATACAACCAATATAATTATATACATTCAAACAATACATTTATTTTATTGATAAAATTTGAAATTTCGATAGTAATTACTTAAAATAGTTAGTTAGTAATTTTAGATCGATAATGCGAGTCAGATTATTTAACTCAGAAAAGTGCAATATTTAGTATTTTTTATAAATTTATTAAAAAAATCCTCTCGGAATAATATATGTTTCAAATACAATTTAGAATTTTTAGCATTATGTCACAATTATTTATATTTTTCTATAACACGAAAAAATATTATTGGAAAACAAACGTTATTTTATAGTCTATATTTATTAGTAGTAGGAGAGAGTTATCTCTATTACAAACAAATGATTCTTTGTTCAAACAAAGAACCTAGCCTTCCCCACCACTAATCCACTTAATTTATGTATCTGCACCTTTACTTGTTAAATTTTTTCCGCACCTTTACATGTTAAATTTTTGCGAGCGCCTTTACTAGTTATATTCTCATCCAATAGGAGTTCAAATAGTTCAAAGTTAAAATAAATCCCAGGGATTAAGTAGGTTCGATTATCGTCCGCGATATATGTTTATATGCAAAACTAAATCGAATTAAAGCGATTAAAGCACGGGAAAGGCAAAATATAATACTTTTTAAATTGTTGAGAACTAAAATTGCCACAGTACCATAAACAATAGTCATGACAGCATCTGGTTAATCTTCACCAATTTCCTGACATTTTAGTAAACGATACATTTTCTCATCTCTCCAATGCTTGTAAAATATTACCCGGTAAGTAATAATTGTTGGCAGTGAGTATAGTATATTTAGAAATAGGGATGATAACATCTGTCTCCGTGACACCTATATAATTCTATCCGAGTTTATGACACGTGTTTCACTTCTTTATAATATGTAAGAAAATTTTACCGGGAATTAGAAATTGTTGTCGGTGAGTATAGTATAGTTAAAAATAGGCATGACAACAACTGTCTCATTGACACTTATAGAATTCTATCTGAGTTAATGACACGTGTTTCATTTCTTTACAATGTGTGAATAAATTTTGCAGGAATTAAATATTTTTGGAGGTGCATGAATTCAAATTTTTATAATATAGTTGAACGCGATACTTGCGGTACTTGATTAGTTTTATTTTGTCTATACAGAATCGGATTTTTACCAAGACAGTAATGTATTTCAATAACTTTTATGGCTATTAATACTAAATAACAAATGGAGAATTCAATTGTACTATTATCTACTACAATAAAACAAAACTTTTAGAGCTAATTTAAAAATTTTGTAAATATTATTTCAATGATTTTCTATGATATTTCACCATATATCACAAATTAGTCTCAAATAGATACGCTTGTAAATCTTTTTTTTAATTATAGAAATTTTAATTGCATTATGTTTTATTTACAGAAACAATTTTTCAAATAAATTATAAACACATAAAAATGTTCAAAAAATGTCATTACTGTTCACTTAGAACTTTGTATGACCACCACGAGCTTGCAGTACTGCATTCAGACGTTCTGGGAATGATCTGAACAAATTTTCAAACATGGCTATTTAAGATTTTTAAAAACATTATCTATTACAGTTTTCAATGTAGCAGCACAGAATGGTGCAGGATGAGAGTGCATTGCAAGTTCTACTCGGTCTTTGATGATGGCACCCAAATTCTCACAGGGGTTGAGTTCTGGTGAATTTCCAGGCCACTCTGTGTTACCAAAGAAATCAAGGTTGTTGTTTCGAAGCATTTGTTGAGTTTGTAATGCTTTGAAGCAAGGTGCTTCTTTGGTGCTTCGTTAGAGATTCTTTGATGACAGTGAGGATTAATTAGAAATAGAAAAAGCATGAAATTTCATAAATCATCTGAGTATTCTAATAAAAACCTCCAACGAATTGAAGTCATCCATCCAATCAGCGTCTAGTAATATTGCAATGATATATTTCTCATAATTTTTTTACAGCGTTACAAAACGATTGTCTCTCCCCCTCCGCAGACTTAAAACTGTACGTATTTTACGACTCTTGTAAAAGTCTATAAACATGAATCGTCCTCATGCAGTATATTATTATTATTATATTTATTTATTTTTTTAGCTATTAAAGTACTACGATGCACGTTTTCAACAATACATTGTATCTGGAACTCCTACTATCCACGTATAAGTTTCATGATATGGAACAACGTATTGAGATTCTAGTCATTCGCTCGTTCGATAAGATCTATCGCTGAAGCTGGATTCTTCCTCTATCAATAATCGATTAACCAACTGACAACTACTCATAGCGTTGAATGTTTTGCCTGCAGAATAAGGAATAAGGATTTTTCAATGGATGACTAAAGATGTGTCAACTAATGAACATCAACGTTTTCCACACATACCTGTCCCTATTTGAAACTCACCAGTTTAAAAAATGGAGAAATGTTAGAATTTGAAGTTATTACTCTTTTGCATGCACTGGGAGCATTTGTTCAGACACTTGCTCAAGTAAAAACCCGATATTCGAGTTTGTTATTCTAAAGAAACATTTCAAAAACCATAGACTGCCATTAATTATAAGTATATTATTCATATTATATTTATTATAAATTAAGTTCATTTCAATAAATTCATATTTTTCTATCGTAAATTGCAGATTTATATGATGAAAAAAGCTCTTTGCGAGAATGCATTTAACGCAATCATGAGTGAATCAAAATTATGATCAACTCTTGATCGAAATGATGCAACAATTCCTAAGTTAACTATCATTGAAACTGGAAATCAACAAACAAAACCCAGACTGTTTAACGAAGGGGAATGTCTCATTGCCAAACGTTGTTGTAAGGCATTTTACACACGAAAAGCAAATAATATTTTATTACCCTCCAGCGTGTTTCGGAAATTGATTTACTGTAGAATGTTGACCGTAACAGGCAGGCTGACATGAATGTGGTTGCCTGTACAATCACTGATTCTATGGTGACAGTGAGTGTCCAGCTTTCAGAACCTTCAATGCAGTACCTTTACCAACCCCATAGCAGCATGCTACCATATCACACCCTATAAGAGCATGAGCTGGCAGGAGTTCATTCACAAAAGACACATGTTTCTACACGTTTTCCAATGTCAATGACTGTTCGTTCCTTAATTGGTGATTCCATGGTGATACGATTTTCATGCTTCAAGATAATAAATATGTAGATAAAATAATAATTATGGATTTCTATGGATTTGTAGTAATAATAAAATTTGGTAAAATAGGTTAAAATTTGATAAATGCTTATAAATTCATAAAATTCTGTTCATAAAATTCGTGTTCCATAAAAAACCACCCTTAGAATTTTTTTTCATTTTTGTTTGTAAAATTGAACTCTCCTCACGGCGCGCTTTCCTGTGGAAATGTGTTTCCATTTTGCCACTCTGGATGGTGTTCGTACTACCAATCACCTTGAATCCTGGCATTGTAAACTGAAAAAAGAGCTCAACCGTCCACACACGAATTTATTCAGAACTGTTCAACTTTTCAAAGACCAACAATCGGAAACCGAACACAAACTTCGTCTTCAACGAGCCTACACAACACCTTGTTAGATTGAAACAACGACTTCTATATCATGAAATAACTCCATACCACTTCGCAGGAGCTTTTGGCGGAATCATGACATTTAACCTTTGAATATGTATTTTTAATGACTAACATTTATCTTTTGAATATGTACATACGTTTTTAATGCCTATTAAATTTTATAATTACATTTATCTTTTGAATATGTACTTGAATTTTTAATGCCTATCAAATAATATATTAGTATTATAGGCGAAATGAGAATAAATGTGTATTCCAATTAAACTGTAAGGCGAAATGGGAAAAGGCGAAATAGGAAAAGGCGAAATGGGATGACACCCATTATTAGGTACAGTATGTATGGCAGTCGAAAGGGTCCAAAACTAAATTCACCTTAATAATAGTGAAATTCTCTCATTTGTGGCATATATGTTGATAATTGTACATACATATTTGCTTATTACACATCATGTCAATAATTATCGACATGTACGTTGTAACTGTGTGTGTTTCATTATTAATAAAGTGAATTTCGTTTTGGACCTTTTCGTCTGCCATAAATAAGTTCAATAAGTTCATAAAAAAATATAATTTTGATTGTTTTATCATGATAATAAAGTAAATTGTACTGCATATATTAATTTATCAGAGTGTTATAAGAATGAAACTAATCTTTACAAATGGAAAATATTGTTGTATACATGATCATATTAGAGTAGCTTTCAATATTAGTATATTTATGTTTGTATATGTTGAGCCTTTTTTAGGATTTATCCTGAGTTCCATAGCAAGCTTTCGTAGCATGCATTTTTAGTGGAATATTGCACTTGTTCATTTAACTGGCATAGTTCAATTTCCATGTATTCATCGCAAATTATGTTTTTCTTATGATTGCGTTAAATGCATTCTCGCAGAGAGATTTTTTATTGATATTTACAATTGATGGCAGTCTATGGTTTTTGAAATGTTTCTTTATTATTAAAGTCATGAGTATATTTTTGTCATGTCCCAGTAGAATAACAAACTCAAATATCGGATTTTTACTTGAGCAAGTGTTTGCACGCACTGTATGCAAGCAAAAGAGTAATAACTTCAAACTCTAACATTTCTCAATTTTCTTAAATGAAGAGTTTCAAATAAGGACAGGTATGTGTGGAAAATTTTGACGTTCTTTAGTTGACACATCTTCAGTCATAAATTGAGAAATCCTAATTCTGCAGGCAAAACATTCAACGCTATAAGTAGTTGTCAGTTGGTTAATTGATTCTTGATAGTTGAAGAATCCAGCTTCAGCGATAGATATTATCGAAGGAGAGTCATTGAGCCAATAGACTAGACTCTCAATACGCTTTTCCAGATCATGAAACATATGTTTGAATAGTTGGAGTTTCAGATACATTGAATTGTTGAAAACGTGCATCGTAGTCCTTTAACCCTTATTTGAAGGAAATGGGGTCCGCGCAGACCCCAGATATATAACTATGTTTGTCAATTTTTTGTTAACAGATTTTAAACTAATGGCTCCAGATGGAACTTGGCTAAAGTGTTTCCAACAATAATTCATAAACGAAATAAAAAATATTTATGTTATACAGCATGTGGAATCCAACAAAGTCGGTTGCAGACCCCATTTCCGGTAGTAACGCAATTTTTGTACTAAAACTTTTTCTTGTAGTTTACTAATGTATACCACAGAAAACATGTTTATATAACTTGTCCATTTTAAACCGTTTTAATTCTTACAATGCCCGCAACTGGAGGGGGATCAGCTCACATACCAGGGCAAGTTTCCGGACATGTGGATTTGTAGAGACTGTACCTCAGCCTCAACTTGCTGCAAACAACGGACCATGCACACGCTGTGGCCTCTGCACACGAGCATCAGATTGCAAGGTGAAGTCGGTTTGTTCTGTTTACCATGGACCTACTTGCAACTTACATAATTTAGTGTAAATTCTGACAATATGACAATGTACATGTGCTGACAATTCTTGTAAACCTTATGTTGTTGTAGTAATATAATGTGTTTTATGTAATATGGACCATTTTATGTTTATTGTTGGAATTCTTTTTCTATTTATTTATTTTCCGAAAAACTCAAATTTTATGTGTACATATTTATTTCAACACATTTTTAAGAGATAATGATACTTTTTCTTCAACTAAAACAAGATCAGAAAGATAAAAAATGCCACTAAGATTAAAACAAATACATTTAGAGAATATAAATACAAAAATATAGTCATTTTGAATTAGGGTCCGCATGGACCCCATTTCCGTTAGTAGCGTTAGTAAAAATGTTTCCGGCAGGTAAAGGCTAATAGCTGAAAAAATAAATAAATAGAATAATAAATACTGCATTGGGATGATTCATCTTTATAGACTTTTACAAGAGTCTTAAAATACTCACAGTTTTAAGTCTGTGAAGGGGGAGAGACAATCGTTTTGTAGCTCAGTAAAATACATTATTAAATATGTTATTTATTTATTTTCTTATATACATATTTTTAATCGATATAATGATGAAATATTACTAGAAGCTAATTGGATGGATATATGACTTCAATTCGTTCGAGGTTTTTATTAGAATACTCAGATTATTTATGAAATTTCATGATTTTTCTATTTCTAATTAATCCTCACTGCCATCGGAACATCTCTAACTTATAGAATGACATTAATGCGTTGGAGGATGAAGGAATAAAACATGACATTTCACTCTCAATCCATTTTTAATCCAATCTTCATATGCAATATAGTAACATTCGTGGCAATAATCGCGTTAAACTATAATATAAAAATTTAAATTCACCGCTACAAATTTTTAATCCTGTGAAATTTACCCCGTAAAGGATAAACCACAGGACTTAATCTCTTGGGATTAATTATAACTTTGAATTAACTTGACTTTTATTGGATGAAAATAAACTCAAGGAGCGCAGAAATTAAAAATATAAAAATGCGTATAGGTACATTTGAATTCTCCATTTTTTATTTAGTATTAATAGCCATAAAAATTATTGAAATCCATTACTGTCTTGATAAAATTCAAAGAATTCATAAAAATCAATAAGAGCCAATTGAAACCGTTATCAATATTTATAAACAATCATGTTTTTAATAGAAAAATCGAATTTTCCAAATGTAATATAGTACTAATTGCCCATAAAATTATTAAAATCCGATACTGTATGGCCGATTTAAAAGCATTGAAGTACAGCATACATCGCGTTAAACTATACTATACGAATTCAACGCCAAAAATGATTAATCCCTGCAAATTTTTCCACATATTATAAAGTGAAACACGTGTCATTATATCAGATATAATTCTATAAGTTTTAATGAGAGAGATGTTGTCATGCCTATTTTTAAATATACCATATTCATCAACAACAATTTCTAATTCCCGGGAAAATTTTAGTGGAGTAGGGGTGGGAGGGTGTTCTTTTTTCGTACAAAGGATACTTTGTTTGCAGTAGAGATCACTCTCTCCAACTACTATAGACTATACAATACCTTGTGTTTTTAAATATTATTTTTTTGTGTTATTGAAATAGATAAATATTTGTTACATATTGCTAAAAATTCTAAATTGTATTCTAATCATATATAATTCCGAGATGATTTTTAATAAATTTATAAAAAATACTAAATATTGCATTTCCTGAGTTCAAAAATCTGACTCGCATTATCGATCTAAAATTACTCAGTACTTGTCCTAATTAATTAATATTTTTACACTTGCAATTTAAACGTTTTTATTATTATTCCACTTACTGTGATTAAAGTTTATAATATTATCGACATTTCAAATTCTAACAATATTATAAATTTTTTGTTTAAATGTATATAATTAAATTGTTTGTACAGAATTTTTAAAAAGATAATGTGTTTTCGTTTTATGGTGATTTTTACATATTTTATTTAAAATGATTTTTTAATGAAAGTAAGTCAATATATTGTTTTTTTATATATTAGTATCAGAGGGCATATAAGGTTTAATGTAACATAATCTTTTTTAACACATTTGAAATGTTATGTTTTTCTGGTATATAATAAGTCAAGACCTTTTAATTTTATTACATCCCAAATAAATATACTGAAAGGCCACACATACTGCATAATAAAGGATATTGTTGAATTTTTAAAAATAGACTTAATATACATTAGTACCAAGATCTTTGATATACAGAGAACAATATCATACATAAACAGATTAGAATTATTGCCACTGTCCGACCACTTCTGGAAATTTCCATTATTTAAATGGTTTCATCATCCACAAACAGTAGGACCATTTGTGCAGGACATGTTCACAAATGATCCTGCCCACAATCGGTCGCTACTGTCCAAACATTTGTGAACACAACCATTTGTGTACATGGAAATCATTCAAATTATGGAAATATCCACAAAGTTTTGGGTCAACAAATAGAAGGACAGTAGCAACTGATTATGGACATGTCCTAAACCAATGGTCTGACCATTTGTGGACATTAAAATCATTTATAATATAAACTTACAAATCATTTAACATTCCTATTTTTGTTCAAAACTGATTGGTCATTTTTCTTTGCACAAATTTCAAATTTAATATTTTTTATAATATAACATATTACAATATTTTTTATTATACATGAAAAAAGGTATAATAAATTAAAATATTTTAGCATCAACAACTCATTGTTAACAGCTAAAAACTCTTCCAATTGATCATGGACATTCATTATAGATCATATAAGACATGCATGTGTAAGATGTAGATTGCATAAATTAAAATGTCCACAATTGGTCCAGACCATTTGTTTACATGTCCACAAATGGTCATGTCCACAAACAGTTGCCAACATGGATACAGCAATTTAGTTTAGGGAACTAACAGAGGCTATAATATCTTCTTGAAATTTGTTAACATATGATTTTGATAATCTAATGCATGAGTAAAGAGAGCTTGTTTTTATGAAGGTTCTATACAGTAGTTTGAAAGATTTAAAAAGTCATGTTAGAGTATCATTTTATTAAGGTCATCTGATGGTTGATGAAAGAGGCCATCAGCAGCAAGATGTTTAACAACTGGGATGTGTATCATTTGAATCTATATCCCAGTGTTTTTTTTTTCTTTTAGGTTTCTTAGTCTAGAGTTTGAAATATCTTCTAAAAAGGATCACAAAATTTCTTATGGTCTTCACTAGTCTTCACATCCAAGAACAAAATAATGAGTGTTATCTCAAGCTACAGCTAATGATTATCCTTCTAATGGAGCATATTGTGATTCTGCAGAGTGTGTGAATCTGCTCCCAATAAGAGTAACTTTCCTGCAAGACTGCCAGCAAAATGTTTTTTTTTCTTTTTGACATTTACAGTTTTTTTGGAGAAGACAGAATCCAATACCATATTTGGACCAATCTGTAGAAAGGTAATGTACAGGGCTTGCAATTTTCTTGTAAAAACCATATTTCCGGTTTTTTGACTATCATTTTTTAACTTGTATTGTATCAGGTATTGTAACTTGCACAAAACTATAACCATGAAGTCTGAGGAGTTTCTGGTTTTTTCCTGTGCAAAAATTGCGAGCACTGTATGTAGATTTTTTCAGGTCAAATATTGTTATACCTTCCTCTATTTCAAATAATATTTAAGATTAAAATATTTTGAATAACTTGTCAAGTTCTGGATACCAAGTGAATTTGTTGTTCAGTTTAAAAAAAGTTATGAAATGGTAACATTGATTTCTCTGTCATGCTGAATGTGTAGGCAACTTGGTTTAAGAGACCAAGCTATGATTGTACTTCTCTAATATTTTTGGAGTATAGGAAAGTCTTTGATTGCTTGGAAAGATTTTGAGCATGGTCCAATGCTGACTGGTGTTATCTCAGATCTGGCAAATTCTATCATGTCTTCTGCAAACATAAATGTATTGAGGTTAATGGGGATTTCATTTTGACTGCTTATGTATAACCAGTGGTCAGTTTGAATGTAACTTTCCTCAATTTTATTTGCCCATAGTAGAATGTTGTCAATGCATATTGTTTTATTTGTGATATTGGCAACTATAAGCTCGTCATATATTCTTGTGTTACCATCTTCTGAGGCTATGTAATCTTGAGTGGCTGTTTGATATTGATATCGTCCACATGGGGTGATAAGAGTACCTAGTTAGGTGACGGTAATCTTCATTTATAGATAAACTGTGATAACCATTCTGTGTGATTAAATTTTTATTATATTTACAAATTTGTATTGTTGATTATCAAAAAGTTTTCGGGAAGAATTATACAAAAATATCTATGGATTTTTGTCGTGTATATTATTAATGTTTATTTAGTCAACAGTTCTTTGAGATTGGCCATTCTTATTTGCACAAACGAACATTTGGTGGAACTACTTTACTGGTTCTGCTATGGGAACTTGTTCCATTCTGAACTTTTTAATTGAAGTAGGAATTAGATCCTTTTCTAATAGACCAAGCTCTTGTATGATTTTAAAGCCGCAAGACAACTCAGGCAGCCAGTATCTGCAATTCCTTGTATATTGGTTACCTTGGTTTGGGATTTTATTGTATGTCCCATCAACCTGAGATCAGTTTTGCTACCTTGACAGTTAATGAAGTATGTGGTTGACTTTTTGAGTTTTTTCTGATCCACTTATTGTCAATGTTATTATGTAAATGATGATGAATGGTTTCCATGGTGCTTAAAGATTCAATATGCAGACATGGGATTGTTCAGCCTTTTTGGTATTTTTTTCGGGCTGAAAGGTCATTTTTCTAATTCATCTAAAAACTATATAAAAATTTATTAGGGGGGAGGGGGTTGGTGCAAATATAATATTATTAGTTATATATAAACACCTATTTATATGCATTATATGTAATGATGCTTCAAATTTTTGTTAGGCTTCGCGCGAATCAATAGACTATGCTAACTGCATAGCCATTACACCCATACTGACTTCTTGTTCCAAAATATATTTTACTCTTTTTTCTGAAAGTCTAATCCCATGCCTGAATATGATGGTTTTTCTTACATAATTTGCATTGGTGGTTGTATGCTGACTTGCCATGTCGCCCATAACCACAGTAGTTACACGTATCTTTGATATTGTAGTTTACTGTATTCTGTTTTAAATTAATTTGTTTTGTTTTGCGATGAGAACTGGTTGCTACTTCTACCATTTGTGGAATAAGAAGGTGAGTTGCAGAACGTTTACCAGCTTTCTTCACCTCAATGAATTGTGTTGCTTCTTCTAGTGACATTTCTTGGTTTCTGTCCCATAGAAGGTCAAATTGGATATATGTGTCTATAGATCCCTGGCTAAGACGTCTCTAACCATTTCATCAGGATAGTATCACAGCCGGGACAAGTTTGGACAAATTTACATACACCTGCTTGTCCTTGTAAACGTGCGCAGAAACTTCGGATTGGTTCATAATGATCTTGCCTCCTGTTATGTAGTGTCACATGTGCTTTCTTATCTTACAGCTAATTTTTATGGCTATTAGAACTTCAGTTTATGTCTTGTTTGTTATGCTGCTACCTGCTGAACAAGTGAGGTCTTACCTTAGAGTTTCTTTGCTGCATTCTAGGAGTTGTATTACTTTGTCAAGACTTGTAACTTTAGTCGCAACAGTATATTCTGACCAACACGATTGGAAGTAGGACCATTCTTCACTTGTACCAGCAAGTGAGATTGATTTTTATTTTACTTTGTCGAGATTAGAGGATTGCTGTGTATTGATTGAGGTATGGCATAGATTCAACTATCAATAGAGCCTGGAACATAAGCCATGGTTCAAAACGTGTTTTATTAGTACTCACTTTTAAGTGTAATATTGTAAGTGTGATATTGTAAGTGATAATACCTATGCTTACCTATTTTTAGAATTCCATCAGACAAGTTAAGTTTAGAATCTCACCCACGCTCAAACGAACAAACATACCTGGGAAAAAGCATCCAAAAGAAGCAACGTGAAAGGAGGTTATTATTTATTTCTAAGATCGTTGTCTTAATCGTTGTAGAGAAATATCTAGCAATAGAAAATCTCTCAAACAAGAAAAAGGAAACTGCCTATATGTCTCCAGATTTACAGCATAAAATGTATATTTACAACTTACAGCAGAGGATACAACAACGCATACGTGAAGAAGAGGAACAAGAACATAAAGTTTGCCCACCAGCTGAACCGAAACCGCCTTTTCCGACACTTCCGTCTACCCCATCTCTACCACCGCAAACTTTTATTATTAAAATAATTGATTTATTTCCGAAGTATTTTAGAACCAAGCCTTAACTACTACTTCAATTTTCAATTACTCATAATGTCAAGTTGGGTAGAAAAATTGATGAGGATGATGGACATGTCGGAAATTGGCCGACAATGTCTCAAACAGAAATAGAGTCTACACGGAAATTAGTCTATAATTTAAATATTAAACACTTGCGATCATAGCAGCCAAAGGCATTATGCAACATAATATGCAATAATGCAGCGACGATTTTAGGAGATGGAAAAAGATACGTAATAATGATATTGTACAATGATGACTATATTGAAATAATGAATGATACTCATTCCAAAAAATTGGTTGACAAAGATGGGTATGAAGTCAAAAATCACAGGGTACCATTATTCCATGGCGCCATATTGTTTTCCACTATTAGTTTCAAGCCAGATATTTTTTATATTAAGTGTGAACGAAACTGTACACAAAACCCAATACTTGTTAAATGTTGTCGGCGCTATTCATATTTTGACATTTTTGTCAAATTTCCGTGTCAGCGCATTTCCTATTTTTGACATTATCTGCCAGTTTCCATTTTACTGGCAGATTAAGTTGTCGACCATTTTCCTGATTTTACCAATTTTGTCGACCATTTTCCGTTTCAACGCTATTCCCTGGCGTCGCTATTCGTCTACCCATTTTGAGGCCATCGCTTCTGGATGCTCGCATATCTTCTTTCATATTGCAAAGTAATAAATTGATTTATACAAATAAACTGCGAAGTTACTCGGTTTTTAAAAATGTATGTGTTGTCATGTTTCAAAATATATTTTTCTAAAGAATAGCTTCACAATTGTATTGTTTTTGAATTCAAGGCATTTTCAATTGCTGAGAAAGTCTTTGTAAGTGAGAAGATAGTAGTATTTTATTGGTACCCTCTGTTAATGAAAAATCAATTATTTCTATTGTGTCCTCAGTCTCATTTTTCATGGCAGTTGGTGAAGGAGTATGCGAAGGTAAAAATAGTGGTCTGATTTGAGCATATAAAGTGATCTCTGCTGTAGACGACATCTTTGCGTAAAAAAATGTTATTGGGTTAGGTAGTTTTAAATCAAGCTAATCTTCGAGGTGGATCGTGGCTGGTATAATTCATTTCAAGTTAAACTTTTTGCTTGGAATGCATGGTTTTATATTATTATGACTACTAAAGCCGAAATTTCCTCAATACTCTTGGTTCATTGTAAGGACACATTGAAAGCACCGTTTTTATCGGTGAACTAATATAAGTATTATATCATTGACCTTTCAACATGTGTTTACTATAACGATCTCCAGTTACATCCATCCACTCATCACAAATTCTGCTTCCCGGCTTTAATGGGTTAAGCCTTCTCGAGATAGGTGTTAATGTAATAATATCTATCGGCAGTGTGCATGATAAGGTCGTCCACGTGAGGACCATTTCTTCACTGTAAGTCCAACAAGGTTTAGTGTAATGTTATTATAATCATAATATATGATTGCCAAATCCATTTCGTTTTCACTCGATCTATAGGACTAATCAAAGTATGATAAATATCTGCAAAAGATTTCCACATAGCTGCATGAGATCCATGGTTGGTATTGTTCCGCTATGATACGGTACACTTATTTCCATTTTTGAGAGGCCATGTGAGGAAGATTCGTACTGAGAATTAATTAATTTCCGGGTAAAATTTCGCAAACGAAGAGAATAGAGAAAGAGGGAACCGAGGGAATTGTGGTGCTCATTAATTTAAAAGTGCTTATTAAGTCCTTTCCCTTGCTTAATCGCTTAAATCCCATTTCATTTTGCATAGGAACCAAATACCGCGGACTGTAATCCAACCAACTTATTCCCTCTAATTAAAAGCAAGAATGCTCCGAATTGAAATTTTCTTTCCAGCGAGTTTAATTTCAAGAGAACCAATTTCTAAATGAAGAAAGGTAATATTTTCCGGGAAATGTCTTGCGCAATTAATTTTTCATGAATGGAACTACTAACATACAATATTGTTTGTCAATATAAATGTTCATTTTAAAAACTAATTCTTTCTAGTGTCAACTTCAACTCACCTTGTTAGATGTCTATACATGTAAAATTTTTTGTCTATTTTTAGATTTAAATAATTCGTTTAATAGCATATCTACTACTCACTTGCTATATCAGTAATGTTGTTTAAATACTGCATTAACATATGCAGTTTTTTGTTTATTTATATTGTTTCTTTTTCTTAATTAAACAATTGTGTCGTTTATAATACAACTGTATACTATAACATGTTATATTAACATGTGCTATTTAATTTGTACACCTTTTTCATCATTTCAGTGATCTTTTCACTTACAATTTATATTCAATTAATTGAACTATTCATCTATACAAAGTAAGTTGTTGAATTATTCAAACGTATATTTTACATGTTTTAACACATTTATTTCTGCTTTTTGCAGTTATGTCTAAAGAAGAAAGCTCAAGCTCCCAGTAAGTATACAGCCTATTTTGATAGTTAGATTATATTCCATTTAGTTTTATGATATTTGATGTGTATGTTTACTATTTCAGAGATGAAAGAGAGGCGTTCATCCGAGA
>JAUZNC010026217.1:9968-22437 GCA_034780395.1 Vannuccia rotundouncinata | reverse complement strand
AATAATTTACAGCGTTTCATTAATCTAACTAACATTCGCACAATTGTGAAATAAAAATGTAGATAACAAATAGGTGTACTGTACCTGCGTGCGTATTGCATACAATAATTATTTTAATATCATTATATGTAATTACTAGAAAAAGTAGGTAAACTATAAAATACAACAGTAATATCATTCTTATTAATAATGCTTTCATTATAAAAAGCTTATTATTTATTATATAAAGCTTATTCATTACAAGGTTATTATTTAATTATTAGAAAAATAGGTATATATTATAGGCACCACGGAGCGTCTCGAAGGCTGGGGACGCAGGCTTGATATAGGGACCCCCATTACCAAATCGCAGTTTTTCATTTTTTTAGAAATTAAAAATGGTTCTTTTTTAGCACAAACTCTATAATGTTCACATGATAAAACTAGTACAGGCGGGTCAACCAATCATCTGTTCCTACAAAAATCTTTAATATACAGGATAATTATTTGTAATTACTAGAAAAAGTAGGTAGGTACTATAAAATACAACAGTATGATCATACTTATTAATAATGCTTTCATTATAAAAAGCGGAAAATTACACAAGGTTATGTCATTTTATCAAACGCAGTATAAAATATGGATTCTGTAACTGCAAAACAGATCTTATTGCGCAATGCAAAAAGTATGAAGTAAAACTATTCCGCAAAATCACATACAATAAATCGCATGCATTGAACCAGTTTCTTCCTCCTATCCAACAACATAAACATAACCTCAGAGATCGCAATCATGAATTCATTAAACCAACACTTAATTCCACCAACCAGAAAGACTTTATTACACGTATGCTTTTTAAAAAAAAGAAACTAAATCCAATTTACCTCTATAATAATTTCAAATAATTTGCTAAAATTTCCTTCACCTAAATTATATGCATCCAGAAATATTATGTTAGAATATTTTACTTGCTCCCTATCTTGTTAGATGAAAATTATGTTATATTGCATTGTGCGTTTATGTCACTTTGATAAAAATAAAGCCTATTTATTATGTTTATTATTATTATTCTATTTTCCCACATATGTCCATTTTTGATGGGCTAGCCCTCCAAATGCCGACTATGTGTGGGTATTTTATGTACTACACCGATATGCCCTATGCTACAGATGTCCTATAAATCCTAAATATTCTATACATTTTCTATAAATCTTACTCTTCTTATATATTTCCTATAAATACTGCGTAAAAATTCTTTAAATATCACATGTTTACAAATTACACAAATGATAAAGACATCGACAAAAAATCCTTCAGAACTTTAAAAATACATGATGTCATTTTTAGTTAAAATCTAAATCAATTAAAAGTTATTTTGTTCATTACAAATTATTCGTTTTTAAAAAAATTATAAAAATTTATAACAATTTTTAAAACAATTAAAACTACTGACACAATTCTGTAGATAATAATAAAAACTATAAAATTATCTATGGTTCATATAATAAAATCATTAATACAAATATAGTTAAATTTTATAGATTACACTCCAAAATTTCATTGTTTATTCTCTTTAAATTTATAAAGGGAAACCGTTTAATCCACAGACTAACAAAGTCAAAATCAAAGAATATAGACTATAGCGACAAAAACCCTCACTCTAAAAAATAGTTAGCAACTAAATTTACACACTACTAACAATGACAAGTCATATTAGTTAGTAGTTTTCTATGGAGAATATAGAGCTTGAATTAATAATAAATACATTGATAATACTCCATGATCTGGTAATGATTATTGATATATAGATATATTGTAGATATTTATAGATTAAAACAGTTTTCAGGTCTTTAGCGCTTTTAGCATATAGTGTGAGGGTTCTTGTCGGTTTAATCCATAGATATTGTATATTATATATAGAACAATATAAAGTTCTATATATAATATACAATATCTATGGTTTAATCAAAATAAATTTTGTAAATATTATCATTACCGTTTTCTTTACAACTATAATCCGTTACAAAAAGGTATATATATATATAGGGGCAGTCAGGTATATATAATATAATTAAAATCTGAATTATTAAGAACTCATCAATAACTTTCACAATTATAGGAAAGGTATAGGTGTTAATTAATGCTATCCATCTAAAAGCTTTTTAGTGAAGGTCTTTATTTACAAATAAAAATAATACTTTATTTAACATATTTTTGGGTGGATATATAAATGTATAATTGTATATATTGTAAATGTATATAAAAAATGCTAGTCATTGGAGATTATTCGCATAAATACAGTCAACTCAAAGTAAGATAGAAATACATATTTATATAATATAAATTTAAAGAAATGCTGTGTATAAATACACAACATATTGCATTTCAATAATTATTAATAAATACGTAGATTATATAAAAGTACAAAATATGAAATTATAATTTATTATATTATAGCGATAAAGATAAGTATATGCGACAAAACATTTGGGCACGCAATGATTACATTTTGAAAATGTAATTTTTTTTATAAATTATATAGCGTAAGTATATAATATAATAATAGTATAGTATAGTAATACATCTGCCAAATAAATAATTTGGAAACATTAAATAAAGCCGTTATTTCAAAAAATTCTCAGATCAACTCAAAACTTTATTTTTAAATCTTGATATTATTTAGCTTTAGACAGTTTCTGAATCGAAACCATTGACTTATTAAAACTCTAATAGTAAAAATATCGAAAGTTTGTATCAAAACAGCTAAGAGAAATATGCGATAACAGACCCAAGCGAAGTTTGTAACTTGAGAAATGAAGCTCTAATTCAACCGCCAGACAAGAAACGCTTCTTAAACAATTGTAAATATTGTTTTCTTACTTTTTCATATTTATATATATAAGTAATTTAGTTTCAATTTTATTTGTAATATACTAACTTATAGTATATATACCTATATAGTAATGTCATCAAAATAATAGTATTAATAATTTAATTTATAATTAATACTGAATAAAAATTATGTTTAAAATAAAAGATTGTTTGTACAACTATAACTCTCTGCAAAGTTAAGAAAAATTTGGGTAATGTAAAATATATTTTAAAAAGTTGCTCGTTTATAATAGAATGTGCCGGTCAATGATGTAATTATTAAACTTTATATTATTGGATAAATTGAATGTACATTTATTGTATATACCTATGTGTTGAATGAATATATTGAATAGCACTCTCATTTGTTTAGGATCATCACAATTGCAATTTTCTGGGTTTCACGGCCAATTAAGAGCGATTGAAGTCATAATTACAAATTTTTCTGAAATGCTCGGGTTAAAGATGGAAGACATTACGAACGTAGAATCCGGGAAGGGGATCAGAAAAGCAGAAAAGAGACAGAGACCGGTTTCCCCAATTAAATTAACCAGAGTAATTGAGACAACAATTATATGTGTGTGTAACATTAATTTTATAGATATGCAATTATCTAATAATAATATAATTATCAAATTATCTGAAATACTTTCCATAGTTCAATTATAGTTCCTTTTATAGTTCATAATTATTTTATAATTAATAGAGTTTCTTTTTATATAACTATAATTAGCATTATTTCCATTTGTATATATGAATAAATTGCAAATATAAATACATTTTATATTTGCAATTGATATTTTTCTATTTCAAAAAAGGGTCAAATTCAATTAAGGATTAAATATATATTCAACGAGTTATATTACCATTCTAATCAACAGTAGTAACTTATTTATAGTAATTTATTTTTCTATCTCATAAATTGTTTTAAAAATAAATAATAATTAATGTAAAAAATAAAATTGATTTAATTTAATGATAACAATACAATTTTAACGAGCTATACTATTGTATGGCATTTTTTGGTCGTTTGTGGGCAGGCAGGACCCACATAAAGTAGCCCAGACAAAATCCACGTGGGACACACCATAAATTTGCTCCAGCTTAAGCTGTGATTGTTAGTATTTGTCATATTTGTCATATTTACTTATGTTAAATAAATGTCCATGAAATTAAATCAGAAATTGTTCAATGGTTCGCCCGAAAACTGCAACGGTGACATAAAAAATTAAATATAATATACCGAATTTTTTGATAAAATTAACTAATTAAAACGTTATATTGGACGTATACGCGACAAATACTAGAGGAAAAACAAATAAGTATTAAGCTGGCCTGTCCACATATAGATAACTTATCAATTTTTTTAATACTTACAATATTTAACCATACTTAGCAAATTATCTATTTTAATTATTTTGTCATTTATGCAGACTACTTTACAAATTTTCTGTTTTATCATGGCGCTACAATCTATATGTTTTATCGTGGAGCTGGCATACATTATATATTCTGACTTTAAATCAAGTTATCTAAGTTTTAATTCCCATTGGCTTCAAACTATAATTATAAGAAAATTATAAAATTACGACTTCATAAAAATTAATGAATATAATATAAATGTACTTACATGCTAATATTGAAAACACATAGCTTAAAATAATAATAGTAATCTTACATATTTCGTAAACATATGGATGTTATAAATGGATGTTATGGATGTTATGGATATTATAAAACTAAAATATTATACCCGCATTCAATTAAAATGTTTCACGTCAAAAGTCAAATGAATTGTTATAAAATTGTAATGAATGACTTATTATTTGATTTATTTATAAATAATATATAAGTATAATATAAGTATATAATATATATATAAATATATATTGATAGTCATATATAATGATTGTAATTAACCGAACAAATTATATTATAATTAAAACAAAAAATATTACGATATTTTAAAATATAACATCAATAAAAATGGACGGTGTGGCATCTGCTAGCGAAAGAACTGTTGAATTTGTTAAAAATCTTGGTACTGATTTGATTACAAGTCCCCTGAATCTATGTTTATTAGCAGTATGTGTCGTTTTAATTTTCAAGATTTTTCGAATGAAGAATCGGGAAGATATTGTAGAGGAACCTGAACCACAAATGCCAAGGATTCGAAAAGATTTTACCCTAGACGAATTGAGAAAATATGATGGAAATTCAGAGGAAGGCAGAGTACTCGTTGCTTTAAATTGCAAAGTTTTTGATGTTACAAGGAATGGAAAACAATTTTATGGTCCTGGTAAGTATCAGGAATGCTGTTAAAATATTAAAATATTTTTTTATATCGAAAGGAAGTAAATAATAATTAAATCTTAATTATTGACAGCACTATAAACTATATTCAATAATCATATTGATTACAACTTATTTATTCTGTATTAAAATTATGTAAATTACTTATAGAATGCAAATAATTCTAAAGTTCTAAATATGGAGCATAAATCAGTATATAAAACCAAGGCACCTGGCAAAAGGCTGCCAAGAATTTTTTCTATGGCCATTATAGCCAAGATATTATGCATACAGAACCCAATTTATATATAAACATATAGAGATTACCATACATCTTCTGCATGCAATTTTTTAATATGATGTAACTTTTCACCAAATATCTGTTTGTAACTATAAAGTGAAGTAAATTATAGTCATAAGTTTTTGACCGCAATCTGCATTCTGCCAAGCATCTAACTGAGATATTTAGTGGGAATTTAAGATGTTATTTTATCATTCTTGCAAAACTTTTAGGCTATAAATATTATTATTATGGCAGCTGCTATTTGGACATACATTCATCTACCTCATACACTATTTGGAGATGCAATAAATTTTAATTAAACACAAACATTGTTTTCAAGGTGTGGTAGACCCACCAGATCTTTGGTCTAAAATAAGTTGATTTAAAGCTTTGTATCAATTTTATTATCCAATATTTCCATATTTTTCTAAAAGTCTGAATAGTAAGAGTAATTAACATACATACATCTGAATAGTGTGTGGGGTAAACATACTAAATCTGTAGACAGACATATCTGAATAGACACTGTATTATTATATTAATATAGGTCATTTCATATAGGATTGTTGGGTGCATTTCACCAATCTGCACCTAAAAACAGGCATGGTTTTTTTCCTTATTTTTCATATTTTTTGAGGTCAAATGGATCATTTTTCAGAATCGTCCAAAACTGTAATAAAATTCAATGTCATGGGGGGTGAGGGTTATCAACATTAAAAGTTTGTGAAAATATCTTTTAAATGATATATAATATAAATTTATAGCTTGTATTGAACTTATCATCATTTTTACTTATTATCAATATATATTTCTAATAATATTTGTTATTCAGTATCTTTATACAAACACATGTTGTATAGTGATTTATATTTGTTGTTCACTAACTTGTTTATTTAGGAATTATTGGTTTGCTAAAATATGGTTGTTGTCACCTGCGATAAGTTCACAAGATCGTACATATTTCAATATTTCATCATTGATATTGCAAAAAAAATCAAGGGGCTTTGCCCCCCTAACCCCCTGACCAGGGGGTTTCACCTCCTGGACCCCACTAATTTCCATATTTTTTAAATACCTCCAAAATCATGCCTGTAAAAACTAATATGCACTGTACGATTTACTAATTTAGATAATAATTTTATGAATTTGACTGCTTTTTGTTAAATTAAAAAATTGTAACTGCCATTGGCACATATATACATCAGCCTTAAAAGTTATTGGTATATATAAGTACAATATAGCCTATTATTATTAATATTTAGTTTATTATTGTCTCAATTTTATTTTTAAATAATTAAAAAATAAGTACATTATTTTCCAGAAGTAATTTTCTAAATGTAATAAAGCAATCATAAAATAATTTATATAAATTTTAAAAATTAACAATTTAAATCAATTATTTTTATTTCAAATTATACAAAGTATTGTTTAATATCTTTAGGTTTAGTTTTTATACAGGCAAATGTTTCATATTATTTATATTCATAGCAATTATATATTTGTGTAGCAATAGTCTATAATTGATCAATATTTGATGCTGTATATCCATATACACTTACCTACATACCAATGATTTTGTAGGTTTGATGCTCATACATACCAATAGACACATTCGAAAAATAATAATTCTATTACAAATAATTGCTTTTATTGCTTACTTATTACTGTTTTGTTTGCTTTTATAGAATTTGTTTTATTAATTAATTTACATATCACTGTTGTGAATTCAACTGCTTTATATTGAATTAAAAAATAATAGTTCTATTAAAAATATTAAATAAAAAATGTTATTGTTGTAATATTTTATTTTATTAAAGTACTTGTATATAATTTAGATTGAATTTATATGATTAAATTTGTTTAAAAATAATTCAATTAATTTTTTTGAAATAAATTGGTAATTTGTGCAGCATATATTAGTAATAAGTGCTAATTATACAAGGCTGATATCATGGGTCTCCTATTATAGTGTTTATTTTATCTAATACTCTGTCTAATATTACCTGTTAAAAACTACTAAAAAATTAATTGCCTTCATCAAATAAAAGGTGTTTCTAAAAATGACATATAAATGGTATAATTACCCAAACCTAGCTACCTTTACACTGTCAGGACAATTGGTTGTCTAGTCAGTCAGTTTATGAAGAACACTCACACATTCCTGATATATTAGAATGGATAAGTCATGAAAAAAAACTAATACCTATCTCTCACCTTGTGTTCAAAATGAATGTCTTCAGTTAATCACCATGATTATTTTACATGATCTAAGTTTTAAAATATTTGAGTTTTAAATCGGTTTTATTTTATAATGGCTGATAAATGCACCAACATAACAAACAAAGAGCAGTTCACAATGTGTATCAGATGGATGGACAATGATTGGATAGACCACAAAAATGTAATTGGATTGTACAATGTTGGCATGATTGATGCAAACTCCTTAGTTAGAACCATTCATAATGTCATTTATAAGGATGAATTTAAATTGAATAAAGGCTGTGGGCAGTGTGATGATGGTGCTGGCAAGTGTGTGAGCAGGTGTTACAACTCAACTTAAATGGCAATAAAATCGCACTATTTTTATTTACTGTTTTGGTCATGCTCTCAATCTGGCAGTTGGTAACACAATCAACAAATGCAAAACAAGATGTAATGCTCTTGATGTAGCATTTGAAATATGTAGGTTATTTGAATATTCTCCAAACCATAATGCTATATTTGATAAATTAAAGTTGGAAAATCCAGATAAAAATAATATCAATATAACCAGTATAAGGTGTTTTTTGAATAAAAGATTGACATTATGAGCTGATTCAATAAAAGTATTATTGATGATTATAATTATTTAAATCAAGTATTGGATGAAAGTTTGGAAAATAGAGGACTAGATCCAGGTGCAAAAAGCAGAATAATTGGTGTTAAGCACCAGATGAAACAATATATAGACTATTCCAGAATAAAGTGTGTTTTTGAATAATTGATTTAATAGATTGTAGTATCTATTTAAATTTCAAAAATATTTCAAATTTAAACCATATAGTATTAATTGGATAGTAGAAAAAATTATATCTGCAGAAAGCTTTAGTGGTAGCTATTGATTATTTCATGTATAATAATCTGTTATTGTTCAATTCTGTACTTCTGTATTTAAATATATATATTTCTGATTCCTTGTCACACTATTATTGTTACATATAGAGTACAATTTATAATCTAAAAAATCTATTATTAAAAAAACGCACTTTATTCTGGTATAACTTATATTAATTATATCCTTCTATTTGGTTAATAATTAGCTGAAACAATTTTATGAAAATGGTCATCCACATCACAGCAAAATACAATGTCAGCTGCAGAAGGTCACAAAATAGTATGCATTCTGTTGAAACTTTGAAGAAAATGGAAGAAGACATCTTTTGACTTATTCTATGATAGAATCAATAAGTACTGAGAAGAAACAGGCACATTAGAACTAGTTCCTCCAAGAAATAAAAATCCTTCAAAGTGTTATGAAATTGAATACATCAATTAAAAAATTTTTCAGAACATTTTATTATGAGGCAGTTGACCTTGACATTAACACAATTACAGATCATTTTAACTATATACATGGAACTAGAGATATTGCTAACAAATGCAGCAAATAATATTCCTTACTCAGATAGCCTAGAAAAGGTGTCTGCATTTTATGGAGACACCATTAGCCAAAATCTATTGTCAACCCAGTTATAAATATTTAGTTCATGTTTTCCCACAGATGATGTGGTCGATTTGAAGAAATGTATTGCTCAGCTTCAAGCTAGATGTGATGCAGTCAGAGAGGAGTTTGTTTAGTGAAGTTTGCTGTATAGTCAGTTTAATTATTTAGACTATTAAAAACCTACCTTCGGAACATTGTGATGCAAAGCAGATTAAATGAAATCACACTGTGTTGCTGAATTTCTACAAGGAAGAATTGGACAAAAATGACTTATGTGAAATTGCAAACGATTTTGTGTCAGGATGTGAGCACAGGTTAAAAAATTTTGCTAAATTTTAACATCAAATACAGTCTACTCCAACCAATCGGAACTACTGTCTAATCAGAACACATTGAATCCCCAATTTTCTGCCTATTGCTACAATATTAAAAAATGCCTAATCGGAACAAACACCAGCTAATGTGAATTGTGAATAGAATTTGTAGAATGGTCCCTATACCTACAATGTTTTTTACATTTGCTAATTAGAACAGCTCATCTATATATTAATATATTTCTACCTTTATTTTGGGATTACAAATAAAGTCGAGGACATTTTCTGTACTCTAAGCCTACCTAAACCATGACATGAATAGGGTAAGCTTAGAGTATTAAGCAGGATAGTAAATTGAATCATAGTGTTTGCATAGTCAATTTGCATAACCTATTCAAATAACAGTCTCATTTATATTGTAGGAATAATGGGGACTGTTGCTATTGTGGAAGTTGTTTATTGTGTGTACCACTATTCAATTCATGGTCCATATTTTATATTGCATATTTGTGATTGACACCATCATGTTGGAGGGTCATTTTATAATCAATGAGACCACCAAAGCCTTGCCTCATAATTTATGTGTTAAGTTTAATTGTAAATATTTAGAGTTTAACCTATTTACAGGATATAAGAAATAAAGAAAATATTTTAATCATAAATAAATTATATCCTGTCCATGTACCATATTGAAATATAAACACATATTTAGTCCATTTTAATTTTGCAATATCAATTTATCTATTATACTGAATCTGAGTTATATAAGGCAACTATATTGTATTGTTTCCAAGATCTAACATACATAATCTTACAACTTATAGGAACCATTAAAAATCGATTTTGTCTAATCTGAACAAAAATGTTAACATTTTACCTGTTCCAATTAGCTGTAGTAGACTGTACTGTTGTTTTTGTTATATTCTTATATATACTGTTGTACTTTATATTTGTTATCTTACCTAGACTTAACAAGCTAGGCCTTCCCATATTGTGTACATACTGTTTACAAACATAAGCTACTAGTGCTACTACTACTAATAATAAATAGGATGCTTCTTTGTAACTATTTTATATAATACTAATAGGTATATATAATATATACTATAAGTAAACACTGTTTTTAGTAAATCTTTTTACTATTTTTCACAGTTAACTTGAAGTTGTATTAAGTAAAAAGTTACTACATGCCCCTTTTATTTAATATTTGTCCAACTGATATGAAAAGCTTCCTATCGGCAAAGCACATCATAAAAATATACATGTAAATATATAACTCTCTAATTTTACTCAGAATATTTTTATTTTAGAGTATTGCATTTCTATTTTAAAAATAATATAAACGTATATATTATATACAAGGTGCCACATAAGTTGCTTGACCCAAGTCTTTTTAAATTAATCTTTTAACTTGATTTTATAATTTATTTGCTAATATTTTATTATTACAATCTATGCACTATCTACTATCGATGTGCTATCTATTGATTTATTTAACTTGTCTCACTGAACAGTATTCGTTAGTTTAGATTATTGAACTTACTTAGTCAGTTAGGAATCAATTTAGTGGTAGTGGCTCATAGACACAGATGCTAAAATTAAAAAAAATTAATGAGCGAATTCATGTAATCAAGAATGACTACTTGACAGACCATGGGTGAAAGGGTCAAGCACCCTGCATATTAAAAAATAATATTATAAATAACTGACAAAATTGTGCAATCTTAAAATACAGTATCAGATATATACTTTTGTTGCAAACATCAATAATCTTTACTCTTGCAAACACTATATTAAACATTTTAGGAATAAAACATAGCGTCAAAATGTATTTTTTTCTGTTTTGTTCTAATTTTTTGTACTTTATTTTTCAATTGCATTATATGATTCAATTTTTCGAATAATATGTTATTTTCCTTTGAATATTGGATTATTATTTATAATTACTATTGGTAGTAAAAAATTTACTTTATCAATAATAGATACTCATCTCAATAGAGTGAGAATCATAGTGTATAATATATTTTTATAATATTTTCATGTATATATAATAAAAAATTATATTATTTATGTTTTTATAATAACAGAATTTGAGAATATTCATGTTTATTATTATAAAGTACTATGAAATCAAATTCATCAACTGAATTTCTCAATGATATTAAATAATTTATTGGCTTTGTGACGGCCCATATAATGTTTACTTTAATTTTGTTTCTAAAATATAACTTTGAGTAAGTCAAGTGGTTTGAAATTGACTCACCTAAGACAAAAACTAACCAAACCCTGAAAACTATTTTCACCTTGTACTATACTATAAGTTATTTGAATAATAACTCAGGATTTTTTAATGGTAATTATTGTCAAGATTTTGAGCATGTAGAGCCAAATTTTATATATAAACAGATAGGTAGTGGTCGAAGTTGTCCATTAAAAGACAGATTTCCAATAATTTAAAGACCTAATGGTTGCAAAAACACTCACTCAAGACTGGTCTGAGATTTATTGTTATTAAAGAACTTTCCATTAAATTGTTGTGTTAACTTTGACCCCTAGATAGAAAATGGCTAACATTTTGGGTGTGCAATTGGCATAGAAAAATGATATTTTATAACTGTATACAATTTTATTAATTTATTATAATATAGTATTACATTTTTGCAGACTACATTCCATGTTGCCCAATAAACATTCCCTGCTTTCTGGTCAGAATTTCTTTTGTTATGACAAAAATTTCAAGAAAAATATTTATTTTATATAATGTTTTAAAAAATAAATTATTTTATACATTTGATTACCTATTCTAATAATAATTAAAATTTTACATACATTCACATAACATTTTCAATTGTAGTGTGCATTCATCACATATTTTATAAATATTAGAGCCCCATTATCAACAATTCTTTATCTAGAATATTTAAATGCTCATTAGGGCAACTATTTTATATTTAATGAAAATAATATGTTAACCTTTGAATTGAATGGTTTGATATACTATCAGATAAAATAATGTAAATAAGTCAT